>JAFCMP010000119.1:0-232288 GCA_017506865.1 Tribonema minus
TGTAGGCTTAGTTGAAGCGACCACTGCCATTTGGGGGGCGCGCGCGAGCTGTCGCGCCGAGCGCTGCTACACTTGTCATTTGTGTGTTTCGAGGTGCGCTTGCCCGAGGCTCCGCACAGCGGTGGCCATCCCCCCATTTCGCAGGTGGCTTGCGGTTTTCCTTTCCTAGCTTCATTTGCATCTGGTGAACAAGCGTGCGCCAACGCTCACGCTCGGCCCGTGCACGCCCGCTCACGCATCTGCAGTCCTGCTACCATCCGGCAATTGCGCATACATGCGGTGACGAAAATGATACGCTTTCTTGTACGCGTCTGCTGCTGCAGCTCTCATGCCTGCATGGCCCATGTTGCCATTGGCTGTTGTCATCAAAATGCACAGTACTACAGGGTTGCAAGGCTCCGCATTCAATAGTTATTGGCTTGTCGATGCAGTCAACAGAAGTCTTCATGTCAACATGGCGCTCACAATGTGAAATTTCAAAGCATCAGATACCACCCACACAAGCCATATGCCTACGTGCTGGTACAAGCAGTTGCGTTAGGTAGTGCACACGTGCATCGTGTGTACGTCAAGCATACAGCACATGTGACCCGAAATGCTTTTTCGTTGCAGCACTACTCTATTATAATATATATATGTCCTATCTTACATGTATGGACATGTGACATGGCCGAAAGCCATGTACTAGTAGGCAAGGCGTGCTGATCGCCGTGCCCGGCCTTGCGCATCGGAACCTGCCACTGCTGGCAGGAGCACTCGAACCGGGGACCGAACGATATCTGACAGGTCGTGTCCCATTACAGTCGTTCGCGCTACCAACTGCGCCACCAAGAGAGGACATGACACCATTTGCTTTGTCTGAACCTGATGTGCGTCGGTGTAGCTGTTGGGCTCGTGTTGGGGCGCCTTGCCTCGCTGCTGCACTTCAGCAAAGGTGATGACTCTGCCGCACAAAGTCTGAGAAGGCTCGGCTGGAGTGTAGCCAGTCTCTGCTATGTTAAGGCATATACTTGGAAGTAGCAGCAGCTGCAGATCATGGTGGTGATTCAGAGGCCTTTGTCGGACATGTCAGCTTACCAAGGCGGACTTCAACCATTGGATCGTAAAAAACTTGAGACTGGCGTGGGCAAGGGGTAATCGCTTGTTGACCTGTAATTGAAACACCTCAACATATTGATATCATGATGCGTCAACCAATTTGGGGGACGCATGGTAGCCGCATGTGCAGCACAACCTTAGTCACATCTGTAGCACGCCCGATCTCCGTGCCCAGCAGTCAAAGGCTCCATTCAAAGTTGTTGCCGTTGTTGTGGCAGCGTTTGTCCAGTGACATGGGGCGTCGTAGTAAATCATGTTGATCCGGCGCCGACACACCCACCTGCTTGTCACAAAGACGGCGAAAGAGTGCACCAGATGCGCAAGTGGTGTGACCTTGTCCCCAACCTCATCGCATAACATTGGTCCAAGATGTGAAGCTGTGCTCAATTGTGGTGCCAGCTGAGATAAAATTTCTAGCTCTGCATTGCGACAGTCGTACTTCAAGTTGATGGCTTCCTCAGACAAGGGCAGCAACCCCTATACCGCAAGGTGCAGTCAGAACTCTGGTCAGCGGTGTTACTAGTACGTATGGACTTGTATTTATAAAGGCCCAAGGGAGGCCGGGTTGCCTATGCAATCGAAAAGCTTGCGTCAACGCAGCAGCCTAGTCTGCGTGTTACTAGTACTAAGCGCAAGTGCCTTGACTGCATCTGCGCATATGACCTCTTTCGCTTGTTGAACAATTCACACATGCGTTTTGGTGACGGCACCGTGGTGCTGCTGCTGCCAGAGACGATGTCTGCACGCGATTATGGTTTCATTGCATTAATCGAGTCTGTGGTGCACACTGCACGTAATGCTTGCTCTGGGCCTCAAGACCCCCAGCTGCTTGCCGGAGCCAAGATCTGGCAGACCACGTTCCTTCTCTTTCAAAATCTGCTTTCCATTGAGACTGCCATTCGTCATGCATGATCATGCATGCTTGGAGCCAACAGCAACTTGAAGCAAGGCACCAACCATGTATATAACATGCTCTTGCATCCTTTCAACAAAACACGTGCTGATGCATTCATTTGCACTTTTTCAAAAATTTAAGAACATTATGAAAGCTTACATCAGCAGGTGCCGCCTGAGGCTACAACGCACTTGCAAGCAATTTTGCAAGTCGTCGGTAACATGAGACTTCAACGCACTCTAGTGACCAATAACGACAGCCTGCTGAGCAGCTAGTTGCCGAGTGTTTAAAAATAAGATTGTGTCGCAACAGGCAGGTTGCAATTGATGTTGCGCAGTTGATTCAATGGATTGCAACCATTGTTCAGAATGTGTCCGAACACTGCATTTTGCATCCTCTCACGCTGGCGTACTGACTCAGCAGTGGTAGGGCATCAGGCCCAAGTCCAAAGTTTGCTTCTTTAGATTCCCGGCAAAGTGGCTGCAAGATGTGGTTTGTAAGGCTTATGACGCTCAGGCTGATGTGCTGCCCTTCACTACGCTCGTGTAGTACCCCGTCAGCTGCAAGTTTGTAGTATCATATGATTGTGATTGGTGATCACTGCGGTTCTGTACTTTATAATTAATTCTCGCTCAGGGCGCGAAAAAGGCCCAGATGATTGGCGGTTCTGTACTCGTTGCAGCTGCTTGCCAGTGAGTGCCGCTGTGTCCGACCTCAATTACCTTGCTACAAGCCTGTAAGATGGGCCCCTCATGGATGGGCTCATATGCACCTATCTGGTTCTTGACCACAAAACTTGGGACTCGCTCATTCATACAGGTTCTTGAAGGCAGCAGCGCTCACCCGCCTCGCTAATGCACAATATGAAAAATACTTGAGAATTCTAACGATGGGCACACACACCTTGCCTGCGACCCGCCATATGGTCAGCTGTGACCTGATGCATCATGACTGATTGGATGTGGGCAATACGCTGTGTTCATAGGCCATAGTATACATGTATTTTACAGGGTGCAAATCTTCAAAGCTCCATGCATTGGCAATTCGATTGGAGTGGCGGCGTGCCCCTTTCCACCAGACGCCCCACGTTGCTGGACACATTCTGCAGCAAGAACAGTTTGGAAATGGAGTGCGAGGCACGCATGCTACAGCGCGATTTCAAGGTTCGAAATTTTAGAGGCACTGCGTTTTGGGGGGTGCGTGCTAAAGAATTCCTAAAAAGCATTGTGCTGCCCCTCCAATGGTTGACGCATCATGATCTCAATATGTTGAGGTGTTTCAATTACAGGTCAACAAGCGATTACCCCTTGCCCACGCCAGTCTCAAGTTTTTTACGATCCAATGGTTGAAGTCCGCCTTGGTAAGCTAACATGTCCGACAAAGGCCTCTGAATCACCACCATGATCTGCAGCTGCTGCTACTTCCAAGTATATGGCTTCACATACCCGAGACTGGCTACACTCCAGCCGAGCCTTCTCAGACTTTGTGCGGCAGAGTCATCACCTTTGCTGAAGTGCAGCAGCGAGGCAAGGCGCCCCAACACGAGCCCAACAGCTACACCGACGCACATCAGATTCAGACAAAGCAAACGGTGTCATGTCCTCTCTTGGTGGCGCAGTTGGCAGCGCGAACGACTGTAATGGGACACAACCTGTCAGATATCGTTCGGTCCCCGGTTCGAGTCCGGGCCAGGAGAACATGCCTATTTTTTTCCAATCATGGGGGTCACAATTTGAGGCTGTTGTCAGTTTTAAAAGCCCAGGATGAACGAATGGCATTTAATGATATTCATTAAATGACATTTCACTTCAGCATGCTGCACAAATGCGGATGCCCATGTGCCCTAATGAATCATTATGGCACATTCGGCTGAGTGACCATGCATGGTCCTCGAGCTGAACATATTTCATCTGCATGCTGCAAGCAGAAATAATGGGGGCACGGCAAAGCACGTGCAGTACTCCAGGCGCAATGACTTCATGTGAAGCGGTTCTGGGGGAGCAGCCCAGAGTGCAATATGCACACATTCTTGAGAGCGTGTGCTGTGGTTCATTGTATACCTGTGGATTCATGTTCCATTCTACATTCGGGGGACATGTCTGCAGAGATGCAAGCCAAATCAATGCCCGACAGAACGACATTGAGACGTCAACTGCACTGGCAAAAAATGTCAAGAGCGAGCAAGTGCCCACGGGTACCGTTAAACTTTCTCTTCCAATGCCATGCGGAAGTGCAAGCAACAGAAATGCTTGAAGCACACTCATCAGCTTCAGGGGCCCTTCCCCTCAGACTACTGGTGACCGAGCTGCAAATAACTACCACGGTGCGGCAACACGAACACCGGCCTGGTTGATACGAAAAAGCTAGGTGGTAATATGTGAAGATGTGTGATGTGGGATGAGTGAGATGCTAGGTTGAAGCTGACTTTTGGTGAGCAGTTGAGAAACAGAGAGAGGTAGAGAGAGAGAGAGCACAGAGACAAGTTAGGGATCACCTGTGTTAATGTAGATGGTCCTCACAGCTAGCTGCACAGTCCAATGCTTGGGTGGGGGGCTTCCCTCAGTCTTGCTCCAGCGAGTTCCAGGAAGAGAAGTGTGACACTCTCAATCTCTGGCCAGCTAGGGCCTAGGGTTAGAACTACAAATGTGAAGTTGCATACAAACACCTAGAGACATCATATAGGAAGCCCTGGTACCTAGAACTCTCTGATGGCATGTCACCCTTTCAGCTAAGGTGCACATACCCAAAGCCGTAACAACTCCCCCTTCCTAGACACAACTCCGTCCTCGGAGCTGCCCCAGGTTCTAGCATGAGAGAGATGCACGAATCAGGTCAACGTTCCAGGCCCACCCAACACACCGCTATGCTTCCTATGCAGAAGGCTATGCTGCACAGGACGGCTGTGTCGGACCTACTGCGGGACCCCGCCCAGTCCACGCAGCACTGTCACTGAGCCTACTAGCTTGCTCATGTGACGGCCGTTGAGCCGTTGGCAATGGCCCACACGACCCTAACCTCGCGCTACTTCGCTAACTGGAGTCATCAACAGCTATCGGCTCCGCCTCAGTCGCGGCCGCCGCCAGCTCGCTGTCTACTGGCTTGTCGATGAGTATGTTCCATGCTGAGTGTCTGGCCAGCTTTGGCTGAGACTCGCCCTCGCCCGCTGTGTAGTAGCCAGGCCTCAACACAACCGTACGTGGCTGTGACTCTCCGTTGAACAACACCTCAAAGGTGAACTTGCTGCGCCACGGCATGTATGTTGACCAGCTTGCCGCGCGACCAGCCAGTTGACTCCGAGTGATAGCGCACCACCTCGCCCTCGTAGTTGGCGCCAAAATCAGATGGTATGATGGGACTGGTGACTAGCGTCAACTCCGGTTGGCTCGCCGTAATGCCACTGCGCTCCGCCCGGTGCTTGACTGCGTGCGCCAGCGCTACTGCCTGTTTGACATCGGTCTTGGTGATGTCCTCCCACACACCATCGTCATAGCGCGCCCGCCAATATGGCTTGAGGTAGCTGTCTATGCGCCCCCAGATATATGTGAGCGGTGCGTCGCGCGGCTTGTGCTCTCGCACTACCTCTGTACCGCGTCGGAAAACTGCCAGCGCTGCATCGCGCTCCAACTGAGCAGATGGCTTAGCTTCCGGTCGCTGAGCATATGCAAACTGCTCACTCTCTGGGCGCAGCTCGTACAGAGCATGAAAAGTGTCCAGCGTCCAAGGCGTCACAATCTCAAGCATTGCGTCCTTGCCGACCCATTCGCTCAGTTGACCGTCACGCCTGAGCCACCTGTAATCCCAGGTGCCATTTGGGTTGGCCCGCCTGTCGTGAATGGTGTACACCTGCTCATCCACATCAAGGTCCGCCAACTGCTCGCCTGTGAGCCTTGCGTGCACTGTGCCCTTGGACGTCAGGTGACCTGGCCGCCGGTGAAAGGGCTTCATGTTGGAAACGTGGACTATGGTGTGTCTCACTCTCCTGCCCATCATGCGCGCCGAGAATGAAAGCCCTGACTTGGTGGCCTGCATCAGCTGCCATGGCCCCAAATACTTGGGATCTAGCTTGCGACCCCTGCCTGGTACCGGTTGCTGCTCGATCATGACCAAATCTCCCACCGAGTAGCTGACCGTGCGCCGCACATCGCGATTACGCTGCTCTATGCGCTCGCGCCTGATGCCATACGCCTCGTCAATGACGCGTTGCGCCACCTCCATGTGAGTCAGGCGCTCCTGTATCTCGCTGAGCAGATCACCTCTGTGCTTCACATTGCCGAACGCCTCTAGCGGAATAGCTGCCTCCCGGCCATGCACGCAATAGTATGGCGTCAAGCCCGTCTCTGTGCGCGGTGATGTTCTGAGCGCGTACTGCACAGCCTCCAGGCCCTTGTGCCAGTTGACCTGTTGATCTGACACCCAGAGCTGTAGTGCTGCAAGAACACGCCGCTTCATGCGCTCTGCTACCCCATTGGCTTGTGGATGGTACGCAGATGTCTCCACCTTGTTGACCATGAAGAGCCGGCACAAGTCAGCAATGACTGCTGCCACAAACTCCTTGCCTTGGTCTGAAATCAGCTGCTCTGGCATACTGCCAATGTCTAGGAACAGCCTGTATAGTATGTCCGCCACTGTGGTTGCCTCCTTGTCCTTTGTGGCGTACAGCCATACATACCCGCTGCGCGCGTCTACTACAACGAGTATGTACACGTGGCCAGCCGATGACTTGACGGATGCTTGGAGGAAATCCACATGTACGCGTTGGTAGACGTGTGTGGGCTCGATCACCAACTGCACGTACTGACTTGAAGTTGAAGACTTGCGCTTCTGGCACGCTACGCAGCTGATGACGTACTGCCTGACATCAGCGCTCTGCCTGGCCAGTAGAAACGCTCAGCAATCCTGATTAACGTTGCGCCCACACCGCCGTGCGCCGCGCTTGCGTCGTCATGGCCAAGTCTGAGCACCAAGGGCCTGAGCACTGATGGTGTCACCCACTGTAGCAGCATCTTGCCACGCTTAGGCTTGCTAACTGCACAATGTTGAAGCAGGCCGTTCTCCTCGGTGGTGTACAACTCCCTGCACATCATCAAGTGCATAGCCAATATCTTGTCACGGGGCAGCTCACTCTGATCCAATGCCCTCGTGACCGCCTGGCAGAAAGCATGGCGCCTCTGCATCTCCAAGAACACTTCCCTGCTGAGCATCGCTGGCGTAGGTGAGGCATCACCGCCCGCCGCAGCCTCCACGACGCCCGCTGCGTCTGTGTCCGGCCTAGGAGCGGTCATCTTGCGCCTGCTATTATGCCTGACGCCTGATGGCTCTTCCTCCTGACCATCAAGTGTCGTTGCACATGCCTCTGGTTCTGGCACGTGCACACGTGGGTCTGCTGCGCCAGCTGTCAAGTCAGTGCTCAATGAGCTCTTGCGCCTCCGTTTCGATCCTGTGCCGCCTATCGCGTCAGCGCTCACCACATGGGCAAGCCTACGCTTCCCGACCGCCGTCATCGCTGTGTCAGCGCTCGCTGCATCAGTGCTCACCGCACTAGTGCGCCTGCGCTTTGCCTTGGCGGTGCGTAGCTGCGCTAAACCTCCACTGACATGCTGTGCCTCATCGCGCGTCAGTGCGCCTCCATCTTGTGCCAGCTGTACCTGAGCATCAGCATGCCAGGCAAATGACTCTGGCGACGCAAACAACGTGACGTTGCCCTCGCAGTCTGGGGCCGGCACGTCATCTTCCTTTAAAAGCTCCTTGGCCTGCGCAATGCTCATGCTGAACAAGCGTCCGGCCACTCCTCCGCTCTCGCTCGCCGCTGCCATAACAGCCGCATCGTTGAAGCGGTACGGAAACCCGTGTGGTGCCGCTACAGCATAGCCGTGCAACATAGCCACTCTCACCACGCCTTGTTGAGCGCTGCTGCGCACAGTCTGACCTTGCTGAGCGCCGCTGCACGCGCTGTCCGCAGTCACATGGTGATCATCAGCGAATTTGACCCCAGATGGCGGCGCGTTGAAGCACTGCATCTGACCAACCCTCGTCAGCATGCCAGTACTCCTTCGGCGCATCAAGCTCCGCTTGTGTTGGCAGCCGTGAAAGGCCGTCTGCGTTGCCATTGTGCTTGCCAGATCTGTGCTGCACGGTGACGTCATACTCCATGACTCGCATCGCCCAACGCAGCAACTTGCCATTGTGGTCCCGTAGTGTAAGTAACCACCTGAGCGCTGCTGCATCCGTGACCACCGTGACTGGGCACCCCAAGATGTATGGCCGGAAGTGGTTGAGCGACAACACCACCGCTAAGCATTCGAGCGCTGTTGCCCCCATGTTGGCGTCTTGCTCGCTGTTGAGCTTGCTGAAGTAGCCAACAACTACCTCTCTGACCTCCACCCCCTTCTCAAGGCGGCGACGTCCCGTCGTCGTGCAAGCTTGCGCTTGCGCTTCTAGCTCCGTCAGTGGCCTGAACTGCGTGAGTACACCCGCGCATGCTGTTTTGGAAGCATCCGTTACAGCACAAACGGCAACGAGAAGTCTGGGTGCATGACCAGCGTGGCGCCGCACATCGCCTCCTTCAGCCGCTGGTACGCGCGTTGTCGCGTGGCATCCCACAGCAGGTGCGAGTTCTTGTCTTTGGTGAGCTCGACGATGGGCGCCGCCAGTTTACTGAAGTCTTTGATGTAGCGCCTGTAGTAATTGAAGCAGCCCATAATGGTCTGCACCAATCTCTTGTCTGGCTTGCCCCTGCTGTCTAGTGGAGGTGCCATGCCTAGCATTGCCTTCACCTTGTCAGGATCTGGTCTAGCTCCGCCCGCGCCAACTATGTGCCCGAGAAACTTTACCTCCTCGCGGAACAGCTGGCACTTGTGTCTGGCAACGCTCATGCCGGCGGCATCAATCCTCCCCAGCACATCGTCAAGCTGCTTGATGTGCGCCTCGAGTGAATTGCTGTAAATTAGCACATCATCGATGTACACCACCGCGTGCACTCCAAACGCCTCGCCTAGCACCTGGTGCATGAGCCGTGTGAACTGCGCCGGCAGGTTGACCAAGCCAAAAGGCGCCACCGAGTACTGTTACAACGCACCGTTGGGCAGTCGAAACGCGGTCTTGGGCTTGGCGTCCTCTGAGAGTGGGATCTGGTAGTACCCGGCCGCCAAGTCGAGCGTTGACATGACCGATGCTCCGCGCAGCTTTTGCAGCATGCCGTCTATGTTGCCAATGCCATGACTGTCGCGCTTGGTCACTGAGTTGAGTTTGCGAAAGTCAACGCAAAACCGAATCTTGTCGTTCTGCTGCACAAGTACTGGGTTGCAGGCCCAAGGGCTAGTTGAAACTTCAACATGGCCCCGTTCTAGCATCGCCTTAACCCATTGCATGATGTACTCAGCCTCCTTCTGAGCCCAATGCCTGGCCTTGTCCGCCATTGGTGCCACGTCGCCGGTATCTACATATGTCAATCTCCGTCAGGTGCGTCCGGCATGGGTTCTTCGGGTCTTTTGCAAACACTGAGCGATGCGCACGCAGCACCCGAAGTACCTTGTCAACTAGCAACTCGCCGTCTAGCGCCTTTTCCCGCAGCATGGGATTGACTTCACCGTCCACCATGAGCATCTCGCGCTCTTCCTCGTCAGTGCACAGGTCATCCTGCTGCACTTGCGCGCCTTGCTCGCCTGGAGGCACTGGTGACGCTCCATTGGTGGTACTAGCCTCTGGTGACGCTCCACTGGTTGCGCCTGTGTCCGGTGACGCTCTGTTGGTCGTGTCTGTGTCTGGTGACGCTCCATTGATCACGCCTGTGTCTGGTGATGCTCCATTGGTCGCGCCTGTGTCTGGTGATGCTCCGCTGGTAGATGCCGTCGCTGAGCGCTGTGGTTGAAAGTGCTTGGCGAGCCCCTTTTGCAGCCCGTCTGCCATTACGGCATCAGACTGCATGCGATACGCAGCTGCTACTGCCGCCAGTTGCGCGCGCAGGTCTGGCTCCGCTTCTGCTGCACGCATCAGCCAATCTTGAAGTAGCCCAACACTGGCATCCTTCATATCAACTATTTCTCCATCCTGCGCTGGACGTACGCTGCCGATGTGGGTATTGCGCCGTATCAAAAGTGGCATTGTTGAAGTATTGACCACTTTGGCGTGCACTACATTCGCCGATGCTACGCGCACTGCCGCTAGCGCCACACGCGCACCGCGCTGTGTCAGATCCTCAATGACCTGAGTGGTGCCTGGCACAAACACACCGTCATACTCCGACACTCCCTCCAGTTTTGGGTGCAGGCTCATCTCTAAAATCTGTTCTTCAAAGGGCGCTATGACAACGTCCTCTGTGAGCCTTGCAGCCCTATGCTGAGGTGGTGAAACTGCTGCCTCAGTAGGGGTACTCAATGACCCACGGCGCTTAATCTCACCAAGTGCCGCAGCTGCATCTCCAGCAGTCACCATAGGTGCAACTGGTCCACTGGCTCCAAGCGGCGCAAAAGCTGGCTTGCCAGTCTCATATGATATGACCGAGCCAAACTTCACAAAGAAGTCAGTGCCTAGGATGCCATCCATGCCTGGCAGCTCCACAATGAAGCACCTATGCTGGCACTGCTTGCCCCCGAACTGTAACCATAGGGTCACCGCGCCAAGAATGGGGATGGACTTGCGCGTGTCAGCGAGCTCTATGATAGTGGGATCACGCCTCTCCAGACGGCATCTAGCTCCAGCTGGCAAGTTTTCAGCTGCTTGCAAGACAGCAGCGTGATGTCAGCGCCGGTGTCCACTAACATCTTCAAGCCGTGCTCCATGACAGCGCGCTCGCTGCTTCTGCGCTGGTCGCCGCACAGGCGCCACGTGGTGTGCACAAAACCTCGGCTCTGCCAGCCATTAGAATCTGTGTCTCCGGCGTCGGCGCTCACGCCGAACTTGAACACCTTGCTGGTGTCATGCGCGGCATCAGTGCGCGCGCTCTGGTCATTTGCCATCTGGCATCTTGCAGGTGTCGTCTGGCACCCTTCTCTGGCCACCTGGAGTCTTGCAGGTGTTGTCTGGCACCCCTCTCTGGCGTTCTGGCCACTGGTCTCTCTGATGTCTCTGGCGCCACCATTGCCCTCCCACTCTGGCTCCATTCTGGCGTCCTCATCGCTCATGCCGGCAGCTGCGCAGCGCATTGCAGACGCGCGAACCGCCTGTACATCACTAGCATCTGGCCAACTGGCGTCAATGAGTCGTGCTTCCTCATCATCACTCTCCTCCTCTGTGTCTGAGAAGTCTAGCACATCACCCTTGTAGCTTGCTGGGTGCATGCGCTGAGCACTGTTACCTTGTGCGCCTTCTGTGCTACCAGTAAGTTGAGCGCTGCTGCTCACAACGCTCACTGGTGCACCAACTGTGCAGCAAGTAGGTTGAGCGCTGCTGCTTGACACACCAGCTGCACTGTCATTACGCTGAGCACTGTGCTGCAAGTCACTGCTGCTCAGCTGAGCGCTGCCGTCTTCAAGCTCTGCCACAGCGCGTTGTGCTCTGGCAACATCCTCCTCATCTTTGGGAACATGCACTAGCACGTTCTGCGCAGCAGTCATCCACTCTGGTGGCGGCGCATTCAAGTCATGCACTAGCTCAAAGCCCTGCTCTGCTAGTGCATCCCAACTAGGTTCTGGCAAGTCCATGATTCCTGCTGCGTCAGCTGCGCGCAAAATTAAAGCTGCTGCCCTGGGCATGACCAGGTTTGCTATCATGAGGCTGAGCCTGTCCTTGGGCAAAGCTGGCAATGGCTTGTTGTAGGTCATGAGCCTTGCTAACTGATCATGGGTGGGCACTGTTGCATGTTCAACTGCACCATCATCCTGAGCACTGCGCACATAGTATTGCCCAGGTACGCCAGGGTAACGTCTAACAGGGCTAGGAAGCAAGCCAGCAGTGCTGTAAACGCCTTTCTTGCCTTTCATGCGTGGTTTGAGAAACAGCAGGGATCCAAGCTCCGGCACCGCCGCACGCATCGAGGTCTGTGTAGTGCGCCGCACAAGTGCATTGATGAAAGCTCCAAAACGCTGAAGTGCCTCACGTGCCCCCGGTCTAGCTTTTACTATGGCGCAGTAAACTCTGGTGCGCCTGCAGGGGCATCCCAACAGCTTGCCTGGCAGCAACGCTGTGTACACCGCGTACCCCCTGCTGACTAGAAGCTGCTTCGCCGCTTGCCAAGTCTTGGAACGCAACATCTGCCGCACATTCTCAAAAAGTGCAAACTTGACCCTCCCGGCTATCAGGCTACTGGCTGCCATACTGGTACACTCCGCCGCAGCGCCTTCGCGGATGACGCCGTCGTGACTCGAGTAGTCTGTGCACGGCGGGCTATACGTGACGACATCAGGCTTCGCTAGCGCCACCGCCTCCGCTACTGCCTGGTCGCCGACGCTAGAAACAATAGTTCTTGTGCCGCCAAACGCTGTCTTGTACGCCGCGACCACAACGAGGTCAATGTCCACCGCCAGCTGCGTCTCCACCTCCACGCCGTGCTCGCGCAGCTGCTCAACGCCTGCCTCCCAGCCGCCGATGCCCGCAAACAAGGATACGTGCTTGAGCGTCCTGACGCGCCCGTTGGTCGTCTGGCGCGTGTGTACTGGTGCGGGCGTCTCAGTTCCCTGTGTCACGGCAGAGAGGTGAGGTTGAGAGGCGAGAGGATCGGGTGAGCCAATGCCCGTGCACATCTGGCGATTGCTGGCGATGTCTGGTGAAGGTCGTGACTGGCTTCCACCACCCAGCTCAACGCTGCTAGAAGCGCCGCCGCTGCCGCTGCTGGTGTCATCAAGCCTTGTCGTCAACGTGCTCTGCGCGTCAGGTTGCAGGTGCGCAAGTGGTTCAAGCATGACTGGTGCTGGCTCTCGTGCAGCGTCACTCTGGGTCGAAGTTGAAGTTGAGGTTGACGCGCGCGCCGCCGCTGCCGCGGCGCTCCCCGCCTCTGTGCAGTGATCAGCTGAGCGCTGAGCAGATGATGCGCATGCATGTATATCGCGCGCGCTGTTGGTGCCGAGCAGCGCTGCTCCAACTGGCGAAGTCTGAGCACTTGGTTTGGCTGCAGTTGAGGCATGCGTCTGAGCACTGGCAGAATCATGCATGTCACTGGCTCTGAGCACTGCTGCGCCGACAGATGAATCATGCGTACTGGCCCCAGTTGATGTTGAATCATGCGCGTTGACATCAGTTGAACTTGAACTGCGAGTGCCAGCATCAGCGCTGCTCGCACGCATCTAGGTGCTCCAGCTCGTGACCTGCCTCCAGCGCTCGCGCCGCTGCTGCCACTAGCGGCTGCACCGTGCACTTCACCTTTCTTGAAGTCTGAGCACTTGGTTTGGCTGCAGTTGAGGCCTGCGTCTGAGCACTGGCAGAATCATGCATGTCACTGGCTCTGAGCACTGCTGCGCCGACAGATGAATCATGCGTACTGGCCCCAGTTGATGTTGAATCATGCGCGTTGACATCAGTTGAAGTTGAACTGCGAGTGCCAGCATCAGCGCTGCTCGCGCGCAATCTAGGTGCTCCAGCTCGTGACCTGCCTCCAGCGCTCGCGCCGCTGCTGCCACTAGCGGCTGCACCGTGCACTTCATCTTTCTTGCGCCGCTCGCACTCCAATATCAAGTCATCCGTGGAGATGTCCGCGAAAACGTCCTTCGCGCTCGCCGCTGCTGTGCGCCTAGCGCCACGCGACCTGCTCCTGTCGCCGCGCGAGTGACTCCTGCGCCTGTCACCATCGCGCCTGCCGCCATCGCGCCTGTCGCCACCGCGCCCACCGCTGCGTGACCGGCTCCTGACAGTGTGCCTGTCGCGTCGCTGCGGCGCCGCGTGTCGCCAGCAGGCGAGTGTGAACGCTTGCGCCCGCGATCGCCAGCGTACTGCCGCTTTGGGGAGCGAAACCTGCCGCCGTTGCGCCCCCAAGCATGCTCGCGCCATGATGTCTGTGCGCCATAATCCGTGTCGCGGCTGCTCCTGGGAGGCAGCCCTTGCAGGGTGCGCTGAATGACGGAGCTCTCCGCGCACTCCCTCCTGAGCGCTGCTGCATCAAACTGCAGCTGCTCCAATCTAGTCTGCAGGCTGCGCGCCTCGTCCTGCATGTCCAACACACGCCGCTTCTGACCGCTGGCCATGCGTTGGTTGTCGTACGCGTTCCACTCCTTGCAGCTCCGAGTGGTCCGGTGAGCCGTGAAGCTTGCACCTGCGTCCACCAGCCTCTTGCACTTGTAGCAGATGAAGGCCCTATAGGTGTTGCTGGTGCCATTGCTGCCGTGAGTGCCGGCGCTGCCGCCATTGTTGCTGGTGGCCTTAGCTGCCATGCCGCGCACCTGCGGTTTGCGAGAGTGTGGGCGGACGTCGTTGTCGCTGGACTCAATGCCCACCGTCCTGTTGTGGATCTGGTTGGCGCTCCGCTCCAGGTACTCGTCGCTGTTGAGGAGCTCAAAGCTGCTGCTCTTGCGGCGTGTGGCTCTGTGCTAGCATGAGCTGGCAGTCAGCGCGCGTCTGTGCCAGCAAGGCGTTGTAGCTCTTTGACGCAGCGTTGATGGCCTCGTCGAGCGTCGCCTTGTGGCTGGGTACCTTGCTATCGTACCCCGCCTGCCGCAGCTGGTTGGTGACCTGCGCTGGCATGCCGCGGAAGAACGCTTGCAGCACCCGCGAGTCGGCCGAGCTCAGGCCCGCCGTGTTCGCCACGCCCTTGATGCGGTGGCCGTACTCTTCCGGCGCCTCCCCCAGCCGCTTAGCCACGGCGTCTAAGGACTGTATCGCCTTGGTGCGGTGGGCGGCGTTGTCGAAGTATTCGACAAGCGCGTCCCGGCAGCGGTCGTAGTCGCCGCAGGTAGCGATCTTGCCGGTGGTGCCGCCGTCATCGCTGGCAAACTCGATGCTGCCGACGATCTCCTGCTCCTTCGGGTCTGCAGGTACAAGACACGATTGAGCGCCTGGCGCCAGTGCTCAAAAGGCAGCCGGTAGTGCACCAACGCCTCCTCGACGTGCCGAAAGCTGTGCTTGCACGAAGTTCCCGTGAGCATGAGCTTGGTGTGCAGGCCCTTGATCACGCCGCTGACCTTGCTGGGATCTGCGTATAAGGCTCAATTGCCGATGAAGTGGCCGAGCTCATCGTAGTCGCTCTCCGTAACGCTGTTGCCAAGCATGCCCAGTAGACGAATCGCGGGGTCACGAGGGGGCCTGACTGGTGCTGGCGACGTGCGCGGCGGCGTTGGCGTCGGCGATGGCGATCGCCTGCGCCTTCGCCGCTGCGCACGTGGAGGGGATGGCCACTCGGCGTCTGAGTCGCGAGCGTCGCGCTCCCCTTCGGACTGCTCCAACTGCTGCGATGGAGATCTGCTGCCACCCTGCTGGTCCTGCTGCCGCTGTTGATTCTGCTGCTGCCGCTGGTTCTGGCGCTGCTGCTGGTGCTGCTGCTGCCGCTGCTGCTGTTGCTGCTGGTTCTGGCGCTGCTGCTGGCGCTGCTGCTGCTGGCGCTGCTGCTGCTGCTGCTGCTGCTGCTTCTGCTGCTGCTGCTGCTGCTGCTGGCGGTGCTGCTGCTGCTGGTCCTCTGCGCCGGTCTCCTGCGGTAGGTGCGCCAGGTACCTGACGCCGCTGAGCGCTGTCCGAAGCGCGCGCTCATACCCCTTGCGCGCCACCTTGCTGAGCTCTCTGCGCTCCAGCCACCTGCCGACCGCAGCGTCGGCGGCAGCTGTGTCGCCGTCCGCCCGGTGCGCGGCTTTGTTGTAAAGACGTTTGGAGGTGACCCGGGCGCGCTCTAGGCCGTCGATGCGCGAGTCACACTCGATGGTCTGCTTGTGTAGTATGTCAAGCTGCTGCTGCTTCGTGTCGCTGAGCTCCCTGAGCGTAGCAAGATCTACGCCGCCTCCGCCAGCAGCTTGCTGCTCGGTCAGCAGCTGTTGCTCGTCGTGCAGGCGCGCGCGCTCCGCCAGGTGCCGCCGCCTGTCCGCCCTGTAACTATCCAAGGCCACGTCGCACTGTGCATACGCGCGATGCAGGTGCTCCTTGATGACGCCCTCGACTTGCGTCGTAATTGACGTTGCCGACGTGTTTGAGTCCTCGGACGCCTCGCTGTCAGATCCGCTGGAGCCGTCGCTGGAACTCTTGTTGCCGCCGTCATTGTCACTGCCTCTGCCAGCGTCAGCGTCAGCGTCACCTGTGCCGGCGTCATCGTTGCTCTTGCCCTGGTCGCCACCGCTATCGTCGCTGTCGCGCGCGGCATCCTCCTCAGGATCGTCGCAATCTTCGACGCGGCCTGCGTTGCCGCCGCGCCGGGGATTGTGACGCGCGTTGCCCTCGCTCCTGTTGCCGTGAGGCATGCCGCCTGCGCCTCTGTCACCATTGCCGCTGGTAGCTGGGCGAATCGACAACAGCGCTCGGCGCTTCTTTCTGAGGGGCCTCGCGTCGCCGCTCTCGGCGCGTGCCCGCCTTGCAAGAGCGGGTGGCGCCGCCTCCACTTCGGATACGACACGCCCGTTGCTGCGCCTGAATCACGGGCCTGGCATCATGTAGTCTTTGCTCCTCTAGCGCGCGCGTCTAGTCTCCTGTGTCTGGCGTGTGGGGAAACTAGGGCTAGGCTTGAGGCGCTGGACCAGTCTCAATCAGGCGTTGGGGCGCATTCTTAGTTTGGTCGCAGCACACATTGCTTGCGCCATTCGTGCATTCATCTTGTTCGGGCCGCACACTCTCAATTCTGTGATTTTCTAGCATCATGCAGGGCTGTCTTGCTCATGCGCCTCCTGCATTCTGGCGGGGGGGGGTCACTCGCGCCTGCCTGCGAGCGAGTATAACCGGCTCCTATCATGCGCCTGTCAAGGCTCACATGGACATAGGCCACAGTTACATCCTCCAGGGCGCGGTGATGCACAGCTCAACGACTCGACTCGTGCTGAGACTCGTGCTCTTGCAACTGGCTCTCTGGCTCCTGGCTCCGTGTCATCCCTCCCCCTTTTCTCAAGGCTGTGCGCACCCTCCTGGGTGACCGCCGCACCAGCATTGCTTAGGTAGCCACTCCTACCATAAGCTCTAGATACGTGAGGCCTCACTTTAGCGGATTTTTCTCTCGTGATTGAGTGTGCCCGTTAACAAGCTTCGCCCAGGTGATCGCTGGCACCGCTTTTCTCAGTAACGGTGTGGGATTCATAGCTCAGCATACCCAGCATTCCATGCCCAGTGCACTCGTTAGGCGGTACACATATCATCGAAGCGATGGGTAGATGCCAGGTTGAAGTTCGCAAAAAACAAGCCAACGAGCACTCGCAACGGTAGCGTTAGGGGTGACGAGGCTAGGTATGATTGGCTGCCATCTGATACGAAAAAGCTAGGTGGTAATATGTGAAGATGTGTGATGTGGGATGAGTGAGATGCTAGGTTGAAGCTGACTTTTGGTGAGCAGTTGAGAAACAGAGAGAGGTAGAGAGAGAGAGAGAGAGCACAGCGACAAGTTAGGGATCACCTGTGTTCATGTAGATGGTCCTCACAGCTAGCTGCACAGTCCAATGCTTGGGTGGGGGGCTTGCCTCAGTTTTGCTCCAGCGAGTTCCAGGAAGAGAAGTGTGACACTCGCAATCTCTGGCCAGCTAGGGCCTAGGGTTAGAACTACAAATGTGAAGTTGCATACAAACACCTAGAGACATCATATAGGAGGCCCTGGTACCTAGAACTCTCTGATGGCATGTCACCCTTTCAGCTAAGGTGCACATACCCAAAGCCGTAACATGGTCATCGTCATGTGACTTCAAGTTCGTCTGGGGCGAATCGATGGGCCAGGCTTATTTTGATGCAAGGTAAAACTTGCGACGGCGGATGCAGCGGATGCAGCGCCACTACGCCTTGCTTTGCATGATGCACCTGTGCTGCCGCTGTTGCCGCTGTCGCCGCAAGTGTCATGCACCAATGCGCGCAGCGGCACGCACTTGGCGATGAGTCGGCACCGGCGCAGCCTTCTGGCGACGCCGGCCGCTATGAGGCACGTTGCAGCGGCCGCCGCGGCAGCAGCAGCTGCTGGCGGCCGGACAACTTGAACAACTGCTGCTGCGGCACTCAAACAGCAGGGGGCGCAGGCGATAGCACCGCTTCCCAGCGCACGCGCATGAGGAGGAGCGGCATGCACGGAGCAGCCGCAGTCACAGCACCAGTGTTGTTGCCGGTCCAGGCGCGGCGTTGCTGCTCGATGCCGCTGCCGCTGCTGCCAGTGAAGGCGTCCCTGCAGCACGTGCTGCCACCGTTGCGCTGCTGTGCCGATGGTATGTGTTGATGGTATCAGCCTGCACTTACCAGACATGCTGCAGCTGAGCCAGTGGACATGACTCAAAAGGACGATGATGTGAGGCGTACATGCAGCAGTTGTAGCAACAACCACAGTGTTGATGCACCTCACTGCGCCCAACGCGTGGCGGGGAGTAGCAACGTAGTTCGCTGCGTCGTTCACAATACCAGGCATTCTTACACGCGGACCAGGTTCATGTGCGCACCTGCGAATCCGCAGTCCGAGCCAGCAGTGAGTCACATGCTAGTCTGGCGTAACGTCATCCTCGGCCATTCCTCTGAATGGATCTGAACCTGCTTGTCAATTGCTTGCACCTCTCTCAAGTTGCAAATGATTTCGGGATTGAGGCATTGGTTTTGCACCACTATATAACGTAACTTAGATGCTAGCAACGCTGTACTATGTAGCTGCCCCTGCGGCAACGCCGGAAACAAACCCCGAGCGAACCGAACTTGAAAGCTGTGTGAGAATAAACCTAAAGTTGAACTTGCGCGTTTTTCTGGAAACAGAGACGCAGCGTGGTGGTGGCCACGGGTGGGGAAACCACGGTGGACAAGAACGTCTTGAGCGGTCGCTTACAGGTGGGACAGGTACGCGGGCAAAGGCACTTGTACCAAGCAGAAGGCTACTACCGTAACGCATGCATGCAGTCAGGAGAGTATTAATATATTGGGAGATAGGGGCAGCTTGCAAGGGTGATTCGCAACGTGCTGATGGCATATAGGCTAGGGACGGCAGCAGCAAGTACTTGTCACACTCAAGGCTATGCCGACGTAGACCACACACTTGCACACTGCGTCACTTTTGCACTTTTGCGCAACATCGCACAATCCCTTCCTCCTTCCTTCCTCGGAGCCCTTCCTCTGCTATGTAACCTGGCACCTCCACATCTGCCCTCTATCGCAGACACAATCAAGCGCACATTGCTGCCGGCGGTGGCAGTGCTGGTGGCTGCAGAGAGCGCAGTTGGTTTCGCACCACCGCCATTGGGCTTAACATCAGCTCAGCGAAGCACTCGCGGCTGCAGTCACCGCTACATGCTGTCAAATGTGGGACCAGTGGCCGCTGAACCCACTGGTAAGCCGTCAACACTTGAGGCTCATGCTGATGCTTGGAATTCAGCACTATTTTTAGAAATCAAAGATTGGACAACCATGTAAGCCATTCGCTATTGGCACAACTCACTGGCTTTGGTTGGCAATGCATACATACGTCACTCATGATGAGAGTGTATGATTTTGGATGTCAGAGGTTAGCAAGCAAGCCATGCCTGTTTTGTGCCTTCTGCCTATCAGCCCCTCAAGAGCTGAGGCACTTGTATGGTGCTGGCGCAAGTATGACAATTATTGTACTTTCCGGCATGCATGCCCTTCTAGTGTCATGGCAGAGGTGCGTCTCTTACGTCGCGCTCTGAGTTGGTGAAGTGACACAATGCTGCTGTAACATTCAGACACTGTGGCTGGGGTTACCCTGTAATACAGTTGGCTCCAAAGCTCACCGGTATTAGTAATAAGGCTGCAAGGCAGAAATGGTTGGATTGCAAGGGGGCGATATATACTCATGCAGCACAAGCACTGCCTGATATTCCGTGATGTATGTACCTATTCAATTGCTGGGTGGGTGCAGTGTAGTGCAGGGCAAATGCCCAATATCTAAAGTCTTCTTCACTCATTCTCATGCAAATGTTTGCCTGGCTATACAAAGTACGCGTATTGGCATGACAGCTGCGGGGATATCCCCCTTGTGCAAAGACCTTCACACTTACACCAGTTGCCCTGCATATGTTTGAATTCCTCAGTGCAGTACCTGCCCGCCAGCTACTGGAGCTTGAGCAGTTTCAGGATATTGCAGATGTGTTTCAGGAGTACTCTGACCGTGAGCTGGCGGCAGTGGGTATAGACGAACTGTCGGAGCTGTTCCGTGAGAGACCACGCCAGCTGGCCATTGCAAAGCGGCTGCTCGCTGCCATTAAAATCCTGCAAGAGTCAGGTGCGTATGTAACAATCATGATATTTCCAGGATATCGTCTTGCCTTTGCATAGCTGGACCACATGGCATGGTGGCCTCCCAACGCATAACTTCATGGGCAGCAACCCTCAAGCGTGCAGTTCATTGCGCACGCTTAGGCTGATGGTGCATTGCCATCGCAATTCCATAAAGTGGTTGCAATCGTCGTTTCGGGAAATTTCAAGGCGTAGGTAAATTGTACCAAAATGTACTGTTGTCGTAAGCCGTCAAATCGCTGTCAATTCCGAATCATGATTATAACCTTGAAAGTACACCATAATTGTCCTTCAAGGTATATTGTAACTGTCGTAGCATGTCGTAAATGAGCTGTCAAAACCGGGCTTGTGTCGTTGTACAACCTCAAACCCCAAAATATCCCCCTACACATAAGCGACAAAGAGCAAGTTTATCCGATACTTCGAAGTATTTATGTCTGCTTCACCAGAGCAGCACAGTAGCGGCCGCACTTGAGGCATGCGCTTGCCCTGAGCTTGTCAATCCATGCCTTGCTGGATCACCTATCTGGTGATTGTGCTTCATGATTATCCTTGCTGGAGTGACAGCTGAGAAGTGCTCCTGGTAGTGCTTGCATCTAGTAAGAGCTTTTGCAAGCTCGCCTGCCCTTGGAAGCGTTTACCTGTGCTTGCGCTCAGCTGCATGTTAGCCTTTGTGCGCCTACAAGCATATCATCAGGCGCTTGATCAACCTTGTTTGAAAGCTTGTGGGCTCAGGCTGTCCAGCAGCGCTTAGCAGCTCCACTACTCCATCAGCACCATCTCACCAGCAGCCGACACATCACAATGTCCTGATGTGTCTACAGCGAGAGCGCAACTTGTGTCTGGAGCGAGAGCGCAACTCCACAAATGGCTTTTTTAGGTGTGTGCTGCTGCTGCAGCAGGTCATGTAGCCCAGCTGCGAGCTACTTCACAATTTACGGCATTGTTCTGTGTGCACCGTTTTTTCACTTCGTGTTTTTGTATTGCGTCCCCGCACGTGCAGCGGGCAAATCTCAAACCTCTGATCGCAAGACTATTCTTATAAACTTGGACGACAAAGGTGTCACCCGTCGCTTCAGCTTTGACAATCAACAACAGCTGAAAGAGATATTGGATCGCTCTGGCACGACCCACCTTATAGCCATCAACTCCGACGAGGCTGTGCACAATTCGCACAGCTGCGAAATGGAACAATCTACCACTTCGAATATGCCAGTGGGATTGGGTCGCCCCTGACAGAGCTATGGGAAGGTGCTGCGAGGTGGGATGGCAACTTACGCCGGCAGTCGTCAGCGTGGGAGTATGCGGTAGGTGATTGCCTTAATATTCCAGTGTCCATCCACCTGGTCCCATTTCGTGACATGTGGCTGACCTGTCGATGCAACAAATCTGTCTGGCAGCTGAAGGCATCGGAGCTACCTAATTAATGTTGTTTGCGATGCCCTTGCTGCCATTTTCTTTGCCCGGCACAATGCAGCAGTATGTATACCAATTCGGATGCCCGCACTTTTCTATTAAGCGTTTCGCCTCCTGCCACTTAGACATAGACGGGACGAGGGCCAGTGCGAAAGAGCAACTAAAGTAGCAATATATGTTACAGTAGTGATTAACCCTATCTTGCCTTGCGTGGCCGAGAGCGGCGGCCTGTTGCAGGATCTCATGTGCCATCAACCATGATGGACATGCATGTGGCGCGCCATGTGCAATGCCAGTCGGCCAGCACTTGGAAGGTAGTACTGTCCGTAGCGGGCAGTAAGTTATACGGTATGTACAGTCTATACATTGCATACCGCAAAGCCCAATCCTGGAGTGGCTATAGCACTCTGCGTTTGTTGTTCATTTTGAGATGGTGCAGAGTCACACACTGTGCTGAGATTGCTCGTTCTGTAGTTGATGAGATTAGAGCAGTTCGCCTTTCGCCTCCCGGCAGAGCACTTTGGCTGTATGTTTCTTAGCGTGCTGCACCTTCAAAAACGGCAAGGCTCTATATATCAAGTTGACTCAGCGACACTACTCTAATGTAATACTGTAGTGTATGCATGCAGTAATCATACCCAAGTTTACCTGCTTGTCCCTCCTGTGCATGGCCCACAGTGCAAACAGGCGTTGCTCCGCGATTTTGCGAAGGAGGGATTGACACACTTGAAAGACACGGGGAGCAGGCATGTGTTCAATGAGGATGAACGGGTCGAACGAGAAATTGACGCCCTACTCTTCGACTCTGACACTAATACGGCCGTGGTCATGGAATGCAAGGATGGCCCCATGCAGCTCTCTGATTCGGTGAGTGCACAGCATTTGCAGTCGCAAAGCCAGCACAATGACAAGTTGCCGTTCTCGGTATGCACCTTGGTATGCAGAGTTGTTGGCGTCATGCCTCGTCATAACTTTTGCTGAGTAGGTCACTAGTCAAACAATAGTCAGCGTTGGCTGCCAAGGAAGCTTTCAGTATGCTGGCCGTCTGAAAGGAGTGAGTCGTCAAGGCATGTACTTGAATAGCTTCACTGATAAGATATATCTGCAAACACACCTTCTCCCAGCTGCCAGTGGTCAACTTGAATTGAGGAGAATTCGGATGACGTACGTTGAGATCTTCAACCGTGCCGTGATGGGAACAATACTCACGTGGGTCACCTTAGCTTTCTGCCAAAATTCGTGCACTCCGGTGATAATTTGAATGTGACGTACAGCACAACATAGTTTGATTAATCATACAAAAGGTCGGCTGTGCTCCACATTTGTGGGACGACCGCCGCGTGCAGGGCTGACCTTTTAAATATTTCACCAGTCTGAGACTCAGATACGTAAAACGGGCAGTGACACTCACCAGCCTAGACATAGATCACTAGTGCTTGTGTGCCGCCATGGCGCTGACATGCACGCTGCATCAGGGGTACATGATACTTCCCGACTGCCCTGTTGCCTTTGTACATTAGAATTTCCATCTGCAGCAGGGTGTGGCACTGATTTGGCTATATCTCTGCATGCTTATTGTGCTGCACGCCGTTCCCAGCACACTTTGGAGGAGCTCGCTGATCAGTGCAAGGAAGCTAAAAGTGCAAGGCGCCTAGCAGAACAGTACGCAGATGTTCAGCTCTATGTCACAGCCAGGGCTGTTCAGCGCAGTTCGTCGCTGAAACGTTTTGGGGGCAATGAGCAGAGCAAGGTGATTATGGTGCTGGGGCCCAAGGCACTGGATGGCAGCAATGCTGAGCGCGCTGCGGAAAAGGAGAAGGCCAGAAGCTTCAGGTTCCTGCAGCTCAGTGGCACAGGTGTTACACTCAGGCAGCTCATCTGATGGTCACAAAGAGCATTTGCTTGGCTGCAGATCCACAACCGCCAAGACTAGGCAAATCACGCAGCTGCCAGCAGGCAGGGCGTGCACGAATGTATACCCTTTCGATTTGTTGCTGCCCATGCGCACAGCTACAACGCAGATCCCGGGAAGTCAAGTGGCAGCCTACTTTACTGAGGCCTGCCAAATGATACATCATTGACTGAGGCCTGCCAAGTAATGCTGTAGTACATCATTGACATCAATAGGTGCAGGTTCAGTCCACCGCTGCAAAATTGCCCACCACAAGCTGCAATTTGGCGCACCCATGCACAACATTGCGCGGCGCCTTTGCATCAACAGTGACCAGCCGTGCAGCATCAAGACGCACGGAACATGCGTGCATAGGTGCGCTTGTGGCGAACGCAAACGGCAACCTCAACGTGCGCGCTCACGGGAAGCAAAGGCGGCTGGCGTGTATTGCACGAGCAAACCGATGCATACAAATAGATGTGTTGGTGAATACATTGTCCACTCCCCACCCAGTGGGCACCAACAAGACAGTGACAGTGACAGCTCGAAGTTGTGTGTGTGCGCGCTTGTCTGTATTGACTTGTATGTGCATTGATGTGATGAGCGCTGTCGGCGAGCAATGTTTGAACTTAACCCCATGACAGGTCTTTGAGCATCGACCCCATGGTACATTTTGAGTGCGCAATTCGAATCGGGGACTGTTGCAGATGTGAAGCTCATGAATCTCAAACCCTTCCCGTGGCCATAAATGCTACTTCGAAGTATATCCCTAAAGCTTGTGTGGTTCATGCACAGAATGGCGGACCAGGCAAGTGTTTTCGTTTCCGGGACTCCCCTCTACATACCCCTCCCAAGGGTCTCATAGAGGAAGGGGAGGGGCCTAGGGGACAACAACTATCCATGTTACCCATGCCAAGACTCATGAATCATCATCATGCCTAGGGACGACTTAGTCACAATGTCACCATTCACGGACTAATCACAATGTGCACTTTGAACCGCATCACCTTCTCCGTCAGATCTCTGTTGCATATATGCATAGATGGTTGAATCACATGCCATGATGGTTACTGTAGCTTAACGATCACGAATCAAAAGTCTGCAGACACATTGTTGTTGCACATATGAACAACACATTTCCAATCTGTCAATCGTAGTTGCTTCATGTTAAGGGGGTGGCAGCAGCGCGGCACACAAAGCTCGTGCATTCACAAGAACTATATAGTGATGGTATGTAGAAGTATATTGTTGTTGTTGCGTTGGTGTGGGGAGGGGGAAGTTGAAGCTGCCGACAGTGTGCACATGACAATCTGCCAGTGGGCAGTCCCCCCGATCTCCAGTTGGACCCCTACACCACTGCTCTTGTCACCGGATCCTGCCCGCATTTAAAAGGCACCAACTCGAAGGGCGGGGTTGACGTGGGCTTTCTATGCTAGCCTACAGGCTAGTATACTCTGCTGCATGTAGCTGCATGATTTAAGTTGCAGGCCAGTGCCCAGCAAGAAAATGATGCACGCACTGCTCATTCCTTCCCCCGCAAAAATTCACGAGCCTCCTTGTATACAAGTATGGTGCATGAACGGTGCGTAAGCTCGGTGTCGATGCGCTTGTGACATCATTTAGGATTGCAACGGTGTAGCCTTCACACACCATTAGCAAGGCGAATTGTGCGCATGCAGGGTGGCATAGGGGCACAGCTGTGAGGTACAAAAAGGCATCAAGGCAAGAACTGTTAATCTGGTTGACTCCTGCTAGAAACCCCAAATTGAAGCGCATGTTGCTGGTCACATGCTGAAAACAAATGCGGAAATGGCACACTGAGCTGGCAGAATTCACATATTTCTGAGGTACTGCGTACAATGCACCACATACTTAACTGTGATTTGCACCATATCTGCTCATGTGAGCAGTTCTGAGGCACTGTATACGCGTATACCGCCACGCGCGCAATATGGCCGTTTGGTCACAAAGATTTAAAACGGTCAGATACACATGTGGACGTGGACACTGAACAAGGGTCACGCAAAAAATACACCAGGCACAATCAGGAATATACTATAGGGCCCTCAAAATATTGTCAACTGGGCACTTAATGCTTATCGTCAAGACCTGCAATTGTGTCTCTTTTAGTATTGTCCAACCGGGCCAAATTGAACCAGAACAACAGACTGAAAATTCTCGGAAAGAGGCTGTAGGGCAAAACCACTTCTCACACCGCGTGGGTCAGTGCGAGTGTGCATCAGTGTAATCTGCTTGCATGCTGTGCTTTGTATGCCTCACCAGTCACACATGGTGTGCATGCCATAAGAGAGTGACAACAAAAATGCCATGAGGCCCAAAAGGGACTGCGCAAACCATACCCAGGCCTGATTAGGATCAGTGCCCACTACACTCCTAATTCTTGCCTGGCCGATAAATAAGGCTCATGACGGTATTGAGCACTCCTAATTCTTGCCTGGCCGATAAATAAGGCTCATGACGGTATTGAGCTGGATGTCAGCATTCAGCAGCGCTCATTGATAGTTCTTGCCTGGCTGATAAATTAGGCAAATGACGGCATTGAGCTGGATGTCAGCACTCAGCTGAGCGCTCATTGATTAATCAAGTGGTATGCGAATTGCAGGCAATTGGTGGACAGTGAAGTGACAATGGACACAATTGAAGGCCACTCACACCTGTTGTAGGTACCAATAACACGTGTCAACAGAGTTTGTGCACATTTGTGCGCATAAGCATGCATGTAGTAAATCTGCAGCAGAGAAACTCACCTGCAGCAGGTGTGGACGTGACCGACACGTCTGGTAAGCGCCGCGGCGCAACGCTCCAGACCTCATCACCCCAAGAAAGCAAAGCACAAACACTGCAGTCATGACAGAGGACACTAAACAAAGACAGGAGTCATAACACAGTGTCAAGTGCTCGTACAGAATAGTCTCAGGTAGAAGCGCGCATCAGCAGCGTTCAGTGTCCTACTGCTCACATCAGCGTCGAGCAGCGGACATGCCATGTGAGCATCTCATGCAGTGCAGGCGTTCACAATCTACATGAGATAAATTGCAGACAAACGCCAGATCAAGACTGCAATGCATCAGACGTCCAAAAAAGGGGAGGAGGCTTGCACAAAAGCGGCCTACAACATTGCCACTGAAACGCTCAGCAACCGCGGGACACTGCAAACTTCACTCTGGTGCACTAAAGAACGATGACTTGGTGAACCTTTGCTGACATGCATCAGCAGCGCACAGCTTATGTAGCTCCGCTGGGTAGGCATGATACACACGCACTTGTTGAAAAGGGGGCGCAAGGGCACTGAAGTCCCCAAACCTTCACCACCGTACTTGAGGATGTCATTTGCAACGCTACCAAGAAGCCTGTGGTTTTATTTTAATATTGCATCAAGAAGTTTTTCACTGTAACCCTCCGTAGTACTCTGAAGCGAAACTTTTTGACGGTCGTGCTGCTTCAGATTGATGTACTGTTAATTTCATGCGTATGAAAGTACCTCTTGTGTTGCTTGCGGAAGAAGGAAGTAGCTAGCCTGGGTGTCAACAAATGGGGGGTGTTGGGCTTCAACACCTGAGAGCACTCATGTGATGTGCGCCCAGGTGGTGTCGATACAACACATCTTTGTACCTGTCGTGATCCTGATGATGGCTGCTCATGATCATGATATTGACCGTAACAGCAATAAGCCATATGGCACCAGCGCACACACGCAGCCATGCACCCGTCACTCCGCCAACTCCAGCACATCTGATTGGTAACACAGCTTGTCTCCTCCCATGTACCACCTCTGAATCAGCTAGCCCTAACCCTTACCTTGAACCCTGACCAAAACCTTACCCTCAGTCCTGATCCTCGGGCTCCTCATAGTATCCCAAATCCCAGCCTGAACTCGTACCTCAGTCCTACCGCTCATCCTAAGCCTAACGTCGATTCTGACTGCAGCAAGTGCTCACTGCTACTAGCCGCCATCGTGCAGCTGCAATGGATGCATACCTCTAGAAGAAGCGGCTGGCGATGGCTGCCACAGTCACGAGCTCTTCTGAGCGCTGCCGCTGCCGCCGCATACCGCCGCCAACGTAGCATGCTGAAGCTCTGTGCTGGTTGACCTGGAACGTCAACGCAGCACAGAAAATGCCTTTAGGAGACATCTGTCCTGTGTTAGTGTTTCAAAATTTATTTTTTGGGAAAATGAATCGCCAGGTGGTGTCACTACAACTCATCTCAGAACCTGTACAAAGTGATACAAAGCATCTCGGTGCCTGCATCGATAACACGTGAGGGAGCGCGCGCGCCAGTCGCAACAGCACTGTGGCACCCATGTCATCAGGCGCTGCACTCAAGTCAATTGCGGCAGCCTGTAAGTTGCACACGGCGACTCAGATGGCCATCGGCCTAACTGGCATGCATGCCACAGCAACGCAAGGCCAAATTGGAAGCAACTGCTGTTCGATGCTTGACGCCATATCTGTGTATGCACCTTGCTGTGTCGCTGCCAGAAATGTGTCTGCCAGCACGGTACGGTGATAAAAACACCAAGGGTATTGACCTTCAGCATGTAACGATATTCTTCACAGACTGCATGCAGACATTCTTGGGGTGTTGAGTTGTGCTTCAAGCTCCAATTCGACGGTGAGCCGCAATACAAACCTGGCATTCAATGGCCTTTTTTGGATCAGTCTGCTTGAGACCACTCAGTTCTTTCTCAGCGGCTGACACTCCTCAAAATCACAGTCAAGAAGTGTGCCACATGCTGCACTTGGCCTCAGGCTGTGTGATCCATGTTGCACCAGCGCTTCGTTGCTGCCTGCTTGTGATGCAGAACACAGGTTCTAAAATAAAGAAATAAGAGCTTTGATGAGCTGCCAAGAGCCTGAAGTGGACACATACACGTCCACTCATTTAATTTCTACAGTGTTGCTCATACACGCCGTACGACAGAGCCTTTGGCATATGCGATAAGCGCTTCTTATTCGGGGAGGTGTCAATGAATCATAAGGGCTGCAGTAGTGGCTCCGCCACTGCCGCAGGCTTTCGACGCTTGGGCAGACTACCAGTCTGCCGCCGTCCTGGCGATGTGCATTGCCTTGTTTGCGGCTCTGTGCTCTAGCCTGCTGCTGTCGACGGTGATGACCAGGCGCAAGCAGGAACGCCAGGTGACGGCACGGATGGCAGAGATGCTGGCGGCGGAGGGGAGGGCCAAGCAGCCCTCAGGTTGCCCGAGCTGGCGAGGAGACGGGCTCTGGCCCAGGAGGCTCTGAGGGAGGCAGAACAGGGGGAAGAACTGATCGGGATGGAGCTAGCGCTCGTTGCTTCGACATTGAGCACGAGCAGGACTGTGCATGGACCTCGCTCGCGGCTGCAGGGAGGCTTTGGGTTCAACAGACCGTGGGTGTCCCGTCGACGCCGCCTGCCGCACCAGTTCTGCATCTGCGGGTCCGGCGCCCCGCAGATGCTGGTCATCCGTCAGCTTCGGGCAGACCTGAAGGTGGCCGACGAGGAGTACACGGACTCGGAGCTGTCAGCCGACCTCACCGCTGTGATGCAGCAGCTGCACGGGGAGCAGGACAGGCACGTGGACTCCATCTGCGTGTACGAGGACACGCCTGACCAGATGTTGATCGTTGACAAGAGCGATTGCCTGCACGCGCCTAGGCAGAAGTGGGCGATCCAAAGGCGCTGCTGGCAATGCATGCAGCGCGCTCCACCGCCGCCGTCCACGGCGTGCGGCGGCAGCTGTCCGCGGAGTGCGGTGCGAATGCCTGCACCGCGACCATCTACATGGGCACCACTGGCGCACACGCGGCCTGCTGGACTTTGCAGGACATGGGCAGTGCTGTCTGCGCTGCGTGCTGGCGTTCAATGCGGGCTGTGCTCACGCACAGTCCGGACGGAGGCTCGTGAGCAACAGCTGGCCGCGCGTTTCTTCGAAGACGCTGATAGAGTTCATGTGCCTGTCCTGCAGTACTTCGCTCTGCATCATGACTGGCGGCCAGTGTCATGAAATCCATTGGCATGTATGCAAAACCTGCTCCATCCGCACCATGTGCAAATTGCCCAGTGCTGCTTTTCGGTGTGCGTGTTGTCCGGATTTCTGCTGCTGGTGCACGTTAAGATAATTGACCTAAACGCTTTCTACCGTGCTCATGTGGTGCAGGGAGCACAGGAACTGGGTGCCGCTCGCAGCGAGCTCGCTGCGCTGCGCGCCCTGATCCCTGCTGCCGATGACCCGTGCGCCATTGAGAAGCTCCGCGCGTTGCACCAGACGCTCAAATTGAACCAGGTAATAAACTCTACAGCTGATGGGTCATAGCCTGCGGTGTACGACAATGTCAGTTGTAGTGGCGTCGTGCGTAAAGTCCATAAGCTCCGTTTGTTGCACCAGACGCTCAAGCTGAATCAGGTAACAATCATTCTCAGCTGCGGGGTCATAGCTGATTGCGATTGACAATGTCTGCTGGTGGCGTGTTGAGTCACTCATGAAGCAGAACTCCAGCTGATACTCTTTACAATTGGTTGGGCACATTTCAATTTGATTGGCGATGGCAGTTGTAGCGCTGAGACATGGTGAGCTGAGCTGCGCTTCTGATCAGCAGTAGCGGGTACTGCATTGCTTTGGCAGACCAGCAGTGCCAGCAACCGACAGGGCTGAGCATGCAGAAGCAACCTTGCCCAGTACCTGCATATTATGAGGACATGAGCAGCGCATTCAGCCCTGTGCCACGCCGGTGAGCACTGCCACTGTGCCCAGTACCTGTACACCATGAGGGGCTGAGCAGCATTCACCTCTATGCCTCGCTGTGAGCACTGCCACATCTGACAACAAAAACAAAGACTTTTAAACAGAGTAAGTGCCCAGAGTGCCGCAAAGTGCTGGAACCATATACCTTGGCTCAGCAGCTCCGAGGGTCGCCCTATGTTTGAGGTTGCTGCTGACTTCAAGACGTGGCAGTTCAAGTTCAACTTGCAGCGCGCAGTCGTCCACTGTGGTGCCTGAAGCACACCCGAACCCCCAGACGCTAAGCTGTCTTCCTTGCACTCTCTCCTCGTCGCACCTTGCGTTTGAGGCAGACTCACCTTGAGTCTGAGTCTGATCCTGCCTCAAGTGCGACCATTGCACCCTCTGCTTCGGCCCTTTTCACACATCTTCAAGTTGGTGCAGTGCCGGCATCCACTGCAGTTGCAACTTCAACCTTGGCGTCACTCTCTCAGTTTGTTCTATTGAAATTCTTCATGCGCCGCACGCGGGGATGGTAGAAAGTGCTTGAGTCCCTTCCGCTCGTGGGGCAGAAACCCGTACTTCAACATGAAGTACAAACCGTGCAGTGATTGGCCACACTCACATGCATTTTTTGCGATGATGTCAGCAGCACACATAGTTGAGCGCTGCTGCTGCATGCAACAGCAGCCGCAAGTACGTTTATGCATTAGTCGCATGTTTGGAAAGTCACTCTAGCCACTTGCCGCAGCGTGCGTTGGCACTTCAAGTCCTGCTACCGTCCCTGTGCAGAGCGCCATCGGAAACTGATTGAATATTAAGCCACGTCGTGTGTCTTCGCAGGCTGGCGACAATGACGTCACCGCAGAACAGCTGAGCAGTGCCGAAGACACTTCAAACGAGGAAACAACTAGTGAAGTAAATGAAGCTGCGACACCAGTCACGGCCAACATAGAGGAGACAGCGGCGGCGGCGGCAGCGTCGGTGGCGCCCCAGTCGCTCCACGACAAGGGCCTACTGGCAGCGGCCATGGGCATGCTGGCAATGGCTACGCGTGGCAGCGGCAGTTACAGGTGCGACGCTCCACTCAGCCCTGCAGCCCTGCTGGAGGCCTGCGGCGCCGTCGCTGCGCAGCTGGAGAGCACGAAGGAGGCGCTCGCCAAGGAGCGCGAGAGCCTGCGGGCCTTGCGCTCCGCGGTGCGGAGGGCGCAGCAGATGGCGGATGCGCAGCGCGTGGCAGGTATGTGTGTATACATGCATGTGTAGGTGTGTGTGTGTGTGTGTGTGTGTGCGTGTGTGTGTGCTTGTGGTCAGCTAGGGTTAGGAGTGGGTCTCGCACATCTGATTGCTTGCTTCTGTGGTAGGGTGCAAACACGCCGATGTGAGCGACATGACACTTGCAGCTCTGCGTCTGTGGCATCAGTGCACGGTGTGGATGTATAAATGACAAGCATTTGCGCAAGGTATGCGTCTGTCCAAAGTCCACATGCTGCCGCGGCAGATAGTGAACTCTCATGGAAACCATGTGCCCCCGCGCTGCCTGTTCCTACACCAGGCGGCACCGGTACCATCGAGGGCCGAGTGGCGCTGCTGTTCAAGTCGGGCCTCGACGTGACCCTCGTCTTGCGCGGCAGCGGCCGGCCGTGCTCCGCTGAGCACCGCTGCGCAGCGGCGGCGGCGGATGCGGACGCGGTGGCGCCGCACTCCGCGCGCCGCGCCGCGCACCCGCGCGTGCTGTCGCTGCCGCCGCCGCCGCCGCTGCGCACGTCGAGCGCCGATGCCCCGGCGCGCGCGGCGTCGCCTGGCAGCGCCGACGGCGGCTGCCAGGCGTGCGGCGGCGGCGGCGGCGGCGGCGGCGGCGGCGGCGACTGCTACTGCGGCAGCCCGGGGCACGCCAGGGGGCGCAGGCGGCAGCGCCGCTACCGCGCTCGCGCCCGCGACGAGGAGGGGCGCGGCTCTAGCAGCCGCAGCCGCAGCACCAGCGCTCACCCTCCCAGCAGCCCTGGCGGCTGCTGCGAGGGGGATGCGCCGCGCGCGATGGGGGGTGAGGGTACTGCCAGCGGGGGGTGAGAGGGGGGGGGAGTAATTGGGTGTTTCAGGTTGTTGTTGAGGTGTATGTAGTTCCCCCCTGCCATTGAGCCCTGTGCACTGCATGCATGGCACGCTACATGAGGGAATAGGTAGAGCGGAGCTGTTGGGGGGTGGAAAGTAGTAGAGGTTCCGCGCTGTCAAGAGGGGGTGCTTGAGCGAAGGGTTGAATGGCGGTCGGTGCGAGGGATTCACAAGTTTGAGGCGAATGCTCCGTTGCGCCAACACGGCGATGCGTTGTTTCTGCGTTGGTTCACTGTCAATACAAGGAGAGCGATCTTGATCATCAGTCGTGCGCCCTCTGTTTCTTTCATGAGCCACGTGCATGTGCTTCTGATTGACGAAGAGTGACGTGAACAAACGTAGCTTGCAGCGCATGCACTCTAATGCTGCTGCGACGCCAACCAAGCAGGTGACGGCATCGTTGGTACTCACTAGAGCACTGCCATGGATGGACACGCAAGATGCGATGATTGATGAGACCATGTGCATTCCTCATGCTGCAGCATGCCCATGCCCAAGGCAGCTGGCCTCACTACAGCATGGCGTACTTGAGTCTGTGAGATTCTGCCTTGCACTGCTGCAGACATTGGCCCATGGCGTGCTATCTCAGCAGGAGATGGTGCCTGAAATATCAGCCACAAAGTTCCTCTTTGCATTCCCGTGGGTGGAAGCAGAGAGCATGCTGATCGTTGTTCTGAAAGGCTGTGCAGGTGTGAAATCATGGTACTCAAGTTCTGATTGAACACTTGAAAGGGCATCAGGCCTGGCCATCGCTTTGGTAAGACTTTGCTCGAGGTATTGCCACATGCAAAGACTAACTTGATGCCGGTTTGGCCAGCTTGCCTCACTACACACAAAACTAGTCACGTAACAACAATGTAGCACTTCACTGAAGTTCACTCACTCACACACACACACACACGTACGACTACGACGTTTTTTTTTGTTTATTTAGTTTATTCCTTTCCGTTATATGTAGTATCATCCAGAAGATCTTATTAGAGAAGCATCTGCCAAGATCCAAGATCTACAGTTGACCATGAGCCTTGATGGTGGCGGAGCCAGCGCAAGTGCCGGCGGCGCGTCTTTAGGAAGCATCAGCAATTACAGCCTGAGGCTCATCAATGGAACTCCTCAAAACCCTCATTTTCAGGAGCCAGCGCAACTTGCTCTGATCAGGGATTTCGAGACCAGGGACAGCGACGCCTTCATCTGTACTTATGTGAAGAGTGGCACCACATGGACGCAGCAGATCGTCAACTTGCTCATGCACGAGGGCAGGGATCCACCGAAGGTGAAACACACACACACACACACACAACTGGCACCTCGATGTATCTTCGTTGACGTTGAAGTTGCGTACGTGAAGACGCGATCAAGGCCTCTAATCAGGTGGCTTGTATCAGGCTGGTCTGAAAGCTGTGAAAGCGCACTGACAGCAACTGGATCCAGCCACGTCTTCCAACAGGCCTGCGGTTGCGAACCGCACTAGCCGTAGGCTATTACGCTGAGCCACGCAATCCAGAAAGAAAGAAAGCAAGATGGAGTTGATACAGGGCAGCGGTGACGATCGGCGCTGCTGCACATGCGTGATTCCCTCATTCACTTCTGCCGCCACCATACTCTGCAGTCGCACACGGAGGCCGTGCCCTTGCTGATGGCTGCGGCGGCGGGCAGCGTGCCCATCGACCGATTTACTCATTTACTGAGTGACTCACTCTCTCTTTCACAGTCGTACACGGAGGCCGTGCCGTGGCTGGAAGCGGTGGCAGCGGGTGGCATCCTGGGCGCATTCATGCTCGGCGCACTCACTGAGTCAGTCACCGATTCAATAACTCATTCACTGTGTGACTCGCTCTGCTCTGCAGTCGGAGCTCCATGTATCGTGGTTGAAGTTGCGTGCGGAGGCCTGACGAGGAGTTTTGAGTTGAGGCCTCTGATCAGGTCGATTGTATCAGGCTGGCTTCAGCGCTCTCAAAGCGCCCTGCCTGCCATTTAACCCTGACTGCTGTTGCAAAGTAGCCGTCGCCATTTCCGCCGAGCCCGGTCCCCTACTGCGATCGTTCATATGAGCAGTGCCACGACTGGGAATGGCGGAGAGTGGGCGGCGTGCTGCACTCTTGTCAATGCCTGGACTCATAGCCAGCACCACCTACTTTCATGACAGAAGGCCCGAAGGCCACTGCGTGACGGCTCTGCACATGCTGATTGTTTGCGACGATTGCGAATTCAAGCAACAAGGCAACGAACGTGGCCACGGGACTTGCACTCATGACCTTCTGGCTTCAAAGTGGATGGGCTTGCCCTCAGCTTGTGGCCGCTCATCGGTGCCTCGCATGGCACTTCAATAGTCAAACTTGAAGATCGTCGTGACGCAGCAGCGGGGCCTCATAGAATGAGATGCAGGCCAGAAAAAAGCTGAGGGAAGCAAAAAGCAAGCAAGCCAAGCAGAAGCGCGCACGGCAGATGAGTGCGATACAGGGCAGCGGTGACGATCGGCACTGCTGAGCATGCGTGCTCCCCTTGATCACTTCTCTTTCCACCGTACTCTGCAGTCGTACGCAGAGGCCTTACCTTGGCTGATGGCTGGGCGGCGGGCGGCGTGTGCGGCGCACTCAATGACTCAATCACCCATGTACTCATTTACTCATTCAATATCTACTCACTTGTTGACGCAGTTACTCACAACTCAGCCCTGCTCCGCAGTCGTACACAGAGGCCGTGCCGTGGCTGGAAGCGGCGGCGGCGGCGGACAGCGTGCTCGACGCACTCCCTTGCTTACTAACCTGAGTTACTCATGCACTGAGTGACTCGCTCTCTACTTCACAGTCGTACACGGAGGCCGTGCCGTGGCTGGAAGCGGCGGCAGCGGGCGGCGTGCTCGGCGCGCGCGAGGCACTCACTGACTCACTTATCGATCGACTCAGTTACTCATTCTATGAGTGCCTCGATGTCTGCTCCGTAGTGGTACACGGGCCGTGTTGTGGCTGGAAGCGGCGGCGGCGTGCGGCGTGCTCGGCGCACTCACTGATTCGCACACTCATTGACTCACGTACTCATGCCGAGTGAAAAGTCATCTGCTCTGCAGTCGTACACGGAGGCGGTGCCATGGCTGGAAGCAGCGGTGGCGGGCGGCGTGCTCGGCGCGCGCGAGGCACTCACTGACTTACTTACTGATCGACTCACTTACTCATTCTGAGTGGAACGCCATTTGCTCTGCAGTCGTACACGGAGGCTGTGCCGTGGCTGGAGGCAGCGGCGGCGGGCGGCGTGCTCGGCGCGCGCGAGGCAACGGGGTGGACGCTGGAGGCCATCAACGCTGCGCCGAGCCCGCGCTTCTTCAAGACGCACGCTGTCGTTGCAGATCTGCCAAGGGGGAGGGCCAAAGGGCTGAAGGTGGGTCGTCGCCCCCTGTCAATAGCAGTAGTTAGCCTACGTCAAGCCGCGGTGAATTCATTCTTCGAGTTTGACGGGCTGGACGCTGGAGGCCATCGACGCTGCGGCGAGCCCACGCTTTTTCAAGACACACGCTGTTGTTGCGAATTTGCCGCGGGGGAGGGCCCAGGGACTGAAGGTGGGTGGGTGCCCTGTTGTGGAAGCGGTTCTGTCTACAAACGTCAGACTAAGCAGTAATTTTGGAGTGTGTACGCATACCTCAAACTGAAGCGTGTGTGCGCGCTGCACATCTCCAAGACGCGTGATGCATTGCATCCGCCGCAGCAGATGTGCGTGCTTCAGGTCGAAGCACATCCGCCCACGTCTGAGTACATACATACTCGGAGTCGACGTAGAAAATGCAACAGTGTGGCTGCACTATGATTGCAGCTCATGCTGACGACGGTACTGTTACACAGCCAGAGCACTGTGCGTACTGCTCTGTACTGCATGTGTACTGCTGTGTTGTGTGTACTTCATGTGTACTACACTGTACTGCACCGTACTGATATGTTGTACTGGTTGTACTGCACTGCACTCGTTCCGTTGTGTGTACTGCACCCATCTGCTCTGTCATTAGGTCCCGGTGCGGCTCACCATAGCAAAAGGCAGCCACTGCCTCAGCTTGGCGCTCCACATTTATTCTTCACGTCGAAGCATTGCATAATTATGAGCGAGATCTGTATTGTATATTCATATCGTACGCCGTGATACGATTCACAAATTTTGCTTTGTATCATTACAGGTACGCCATGGTGTAATTTACGTGTGTCGCTGTGCATGCTTCCAATCACTGCAGAGCAGCTGTCAAAGTGACGCTTCCGTCTGCGTGCCCCCCCGCCCCTGCCCCCCTTGCTTCACAGGTGCTGTATGTTGCGCGAAACCCTAAGGCAAGTGCAGCGGTGGGAACAAAGCTCTGCTTAACACGCCGTGAAAATGCCATGACGGGGTGAACGAATGTCTCAGAGAGTAGACCATCAAGTAGTATACGGCAGTACATCAAGCAGTCCACAGCAGTACACCCTAAACCACCCAGCAGAGACCCCACAAGCCTCCGTTGCACCCAAAAATATATGACCTTTGCGGCAAAGTTATTAACGTCCTTGTGGTTGGCAGGCTTGCGCAAGCCACACCCTTCATACATAAGCGTTGTTGAAAGAATGGCTTGAAGGTGAGTGGAAAGATGCTACCAACGCAGCCAAAGCCACCGTACGGGCATTGTGTGGCGTGGCAGAGACTCCTGCGCTCCCTACATGCCCTACTTCACAGTTGCTGCTAGCTTCAACGTCAGTCGCGTCCACCCGCCCCCCCTAACCCTACCCCTAACCTCATCCCTAATCCTACTGCGCCCGTATGCACACTGTCACCTATTGCTGGAATGTATTGGAGTACTTCACCATCATCAGCATTCCTGAACGTTCTTCCTTGAGTGCACGGTCACCAGTGCTCATTGCTCAGCACTGCGCCATCATCAGCGTTCCTCAACGTTCTTTGTCTTCATCTCAAAAGTGCACCGTCGCCACTGCTAATTTCTTGGCACTGCACCATCATCATCATTGCCGAACGTTCTTATGTGAGTGCACGGTCGCCAGTGCTGATTGCTCAGCACTGCACCATCACCGGCGTTCCTGAACGTCATTTGCTCACTGCGCGGTTGTCAGTGCTCAGTGCTCAGCGCCTCTCCCGCATAGAGCACCTTGGACCGCGACGCACACGGCGAGGGTTAGGGTTCGCCTAATCCCAAGTGTGCACTGCGCTTGTGCGCGGGATAGTGTTTGAGGGGGCAAGGGTAAGGGTCAGGTCCTCAAGCGCTCTTGCGACCACGCACTGTTTGCCGCCAGTGCTCGGCGTGTGGGGTTGGGCTTCTACCACAATGGGGTCAGAACAAGGTGCACTAGGACCGGGGCCAGCAGGTGGTGCACCTCGTAGCATGAGAGCTTTGGCGTGATACGCCTGTGCAAGCGACCTTTATCTGCTCATTAAGGCGCATAATGGCGTGGATGCGCTGTCTTGAAGTTGACATACTCAGCTGGAGGCGGGTCGCGGTTCAACTCAGGGTGGAGGTGACCTGACTCCAACCAGATCGTGGCCAACAGGATGTGCCGGCCAGCCTTCACAGCCACTGTAGCGCCAAAAAACTATGAGTCAATGGCACCGCCACGAGACTCCAACAAGGGCAATCGGTCCAGCACGAGCCTGCTGACCCTAGACACAAGTTTCTAAGTGCACTCAAATTTTCAACCCTGACCTCATTTTTCTTCCATTCATGCCGGGCTGTGTGCGACAGGACGTGCTGGTGAGCCTGTACCACCACGCGCGCAACAAGCCCGACTTCAACTTCAATGGCGACATGGGCGATATGCTCGCGCACTTCACGGCCGGCACATGCGAGAACGGCGACTGGTTCAAGCACGTGCTCGAGTGGTGGGCGGAGGCCAAGAAGGTGAAGTTTGTTCGCAGCTTGTTGAAGTTTCGTGAACTTTCAAAGCAATATCCTGGCCCTGCATCACATCACTTTGCCTGCAGTGCTGGAGTGGTGGGCGGAGGCCCAGAGGGTGAAGTTTGTTCACCGCTTGTTGAAGCTTCTCAGAGCGCATCGTGAAACGCTGGCCCTGAACCACATTACTTTCTCTACAGTAGTGCCTGATGAGTACAGAGAGGTGAGGGTTAACCTAGAGAACGGCAACTGGTTCAAGCACGTGCTGGAGTGGTGGGCGGAGGCCCAGAAGGTGGAGTTCGTCAATTTGTTGTTGAAGTTTCCCAGAACACGCTTTGAACCGCGTTATTCTCTCCGTAGTAACGCCTGATGATGTGGGCGGAGGCCCAGAAGGTGAAGTTCGTTCAAAGTGAAGTTCAAAGGTGAAGTTCATTCACTGCTTGTTGAGGTTGCTGGGAAGCACAATGGCTAAAACCCTGGCTCTGCATCACATCACTTTGCCGAGAGTAGCGATGGATGAGCAGTCTGCAGGCGGCGTGCAACAAACGTCAGTGAATAATAATAATAACGCACGTGAACTCGTCGTGTGCACCCGTCTGAGCGCTGCTGCATCAATATACCTGTCATCATGCGTGCGTCATTCAAATCTGCAGATGACGTGCAGCCACTGCGCAGAAGTTTCTCATGCTCCGCCTCACGCTCTGCCTTGCGCGCGCCCAGGATGCGGACCACGTCCCGTTCTTGAAGTACGTTGTTGAAGTAGAATGACTACCTAACGGAGCCGCTGCAGCGCGCCGGTCTGACAGTATGAAGTTGCGCAGACTACCTTCACGCTCGGGTGCGTAAGAATGTGACTGCGTCACAGCTGCAGTCTCCTCCTGCAATCATTTTCCATTTTGAGAGTTGAACTCAGCCCAACGCTCATTGCGCGTGTGCATTCGAATGCGCTGCCCAGGACCCGGAGCACGTCCTGTGCTTGAAGTACGAGGACCTGATCGCAGAGCCGCTGCGCGGTGTGCGCAGCATTGCCCAGTTCCTGGGCCTGCCCCACGCGGACAGCGTGCTGCAGGCGGTCGTGGACAAGAGCTCCATAGACGCCATGCGCAAGGTGTGTATGCTTCATGATGGTTTTCAGTTGCACACAACCGTGCGCGCCTGCTGTGTGCCCCTGACCCTGACGCTAGCATGCATTTCAAATCAGCTCGTGTGCTTGGCACGCTCAGCTGTGTGAAAGAGCTTCGCCTCTGTCTCAATCCTAGCCCCAACCTCACAGCTGGGGCAAAGGGCCTCGCGTACTGTAGCCCAACCCTAACCTTAATCCAAAACCTCACGTGCGCCTCCGTTCGGCAGCGCTCACCAAGCGTGCGCACTACACGCGCACCCGCTGCCTCTGTTGAGTCAGCCACTTGCGCTTTGTGCGCAACGAGCACCGAACAACACATGCACCTCGCGGAAAAGGCGCCAACCAACGCAATTCAGCCCAATCGTCCGTTCAGCGTTGCTCAGCATCTGCAGCAGTGCTCATCGTCTGCAAATATTGCTCAGCACGGGTGTGTGCCCCCCCAACACCCCTCCCCCTCCCCCCCCCCCCCCCCCATTCCCCCAATGCGACCCTCGTGCGCCCCCCCCCCGGCTGCCAGGACTCCAAGGCGGCCGCCGCGGTGGGCTTCGACCACCTGCGCAGGGGGGGCGCGGGGGGCTGGCGAGAGGCGCTGACGGCGCGGCAGAGCGACGCCTTCGACGCGCTGTACCGCGCGCGCATGGCCGGCAGCGGCCTCGCCTTCGACTTTGGCGAGGGCCTCGTCATGTGAGCAGCGGCCTCGCTTTCGACTTTAGCAAGGGGCCTCTGCTTGTGAGCGGCGGCGGCAGTGCTCAGCAGCGGCGGCGGCAGCGATCAGCAGCCTCCGGCAGCGGCCTCGCGTTCGCCTTCGGCGGGGGACTTGTGATGTCAGCAACTCCGGCGGCGCGCGGCGATGGCGGCAGCGGCGGCGCTCCGCAGCGGCGGCAGCGGCAGTGCTCAGCAGCGACACGCCTCAACGCGCTGTACCGCGCGCGCATGGCCGGCAGCGGCCTCACGTTCAACTTTGGCGGGGGCCTCGTCAAGCGAGCAGTGGCAGTGCTCAGCAGCAATGACGGCAACGCTCAACAGCAGCGGTGGTGGACTTTGGCGGGGGCCTCGTCATGTGAGCGGCGGCAGCGGCGCGCGGCGATGGCGGCTGCGGCAGTGCGCAGCAGCGGCGGCGGCAGCGATCAGCGGCAGCAGCAGCAGCAGCAGCGGCAGCACTCAGCAGCGGCAGCAGCGGTGCAGCAGCAGCAGCAGCAGCAGCAGCGGCGGCGACAGCGCTCGGCAGCAATGGCAGTGCTCAGCAGCAGCGGCAACAGCGCTCAGCGGTGGTGGCAGCGCTCAACAGCGGTGACAGTGCTCAGTGGCAGTGGCAGCGCTCAGTAGCTGTGGCGGCGCTCAACAGCGGCTGTGGCGGCGCACACAGCAGCGGTCACGACGGAAGTGGAGAAGCCGGTGCCGCAGCGGCGGCAGCGGCGGCGCGAGCGGCAGCGTCAGTGTTGCAGGAAGGAGTCAGTTGATGATGGGCTGGATAATAAGCAACTAGCCGCAGGAGGCCATGCAGGCTGCAGCAGCAGGTGCCACAGGGCGGTGATATGCTGCAGTTGCAACGCCCATGGCCACTGCAGCGTAGACAGCGGGCGCAGCATAGGCAGCCTCGAACGTCGCAGCTGCACACGGGGGCAGCTGCGTCAGCAACATGGGGGCACATGTGAGCGGTGTGCACGCCCATGACGTGTGCAGCGCATGATGGCGCTATGTGCGCGTGTGTGACGCACGTGACACTATGAGCACAGAGCTTCAGTGAATGACATCCATTCACTCATGATGCATGATTTCGCAGCCAGACCTCAGACAGCGTACATGTTGTGTCTTCTGCTCGTTCCCTCGGAGGATTTGCTTGCGCCACGTTCTAATGGGTGACAGTGGTACGCGCCATCTCTGAGTGGTCGCTCATGCAGCAGGTGATGCGCAGCATGCCTGCGGCCATGACAACAAGAAAGTAAGCAATGCTGTCAACTCATTCACCGCACCAATTCTGTGTAGTCTCATTGGTCGTTGGCGTGTCAGGCCTTGTCTGCATCCAGCTTCCAGCATCAATCTTTTCAATACTGTTGTCAAGAATTTGAACTGGGTCCGAGACTTGCGAACATGGCTGACTTAAGAGCACACGGACCATTCACCATATCATAGCCTGTCACTGACCGCCTATTCACTCATCTGCTGTACTCAGAGCGTACACCGCATGAGACACGCGTCTCAGAATGGCACACTCGAAGTAAGAGGACGTAGGGGAGGATCCCGAGATGCCATTTGGCAGCGGCGGCGTTTGAGTGGTTGTTGTTGAGACTCTTTCAGCCTGTCACACGACATGTAGATTCCGTACAGCAAGCTTACTAGTAGGTATACCATTCATCTGGGCTTTTTCGCGCCCTGAGCGAGAATTAATAAAAAGTACTTGGCGCATTACGTGTGAGTGCCAGCGCATGTCAGAGATATGTCCGTGTATCACCTACAAACAAGGCCGAAACCTGTGAAATGGACCAATTTTATAAAAAATGAGAGCGTATTCTCAGCAAGTCGCAATAGGTCCCTGCTGCATTGCCAATTCGGCCAACTGGCAGAATTGGGGAGAATGGCGGTTGGACACCAGACAAGCTGAGCCCGCTGGCCTGACCAGCACTGTGATGTGGATAAATCAGGGGGTGTCCAAGCCCTAGGTGCAAGCAACTAAGTTCAAGCCCTATGTGGAGCGTCACTTCCTCGGCGCCACAGCAAGTACTGCTGTTGGCTTCAGCGCCTGGCGCCCAGTGACTCCCTCTGCTTATCTTTATGATATCGGGGTTCACGTAGATAGCCACAATCTCCAGTTCAGGGCCCATTATGGTGACCTTGGCCTGCATGAAAACTTTGAGATGGAGTCTCGTGGAGCTGGGTGGCCCTAAGACGGGTCTGTCTGTGGGGGGAGAGTCTTGTAGCTTTGTTTGGTATCCCTGCTAGTATGTGGGGGACAGTCGCTTGCGGGTGCTTTGTTGGGGGTGATGTGGGGGGCGGGGTGTGGCGTGCAAGCTTTGCATGCTACATCCAAAAGAGTGAGAACAAGGCAACACACCTACAACATGGCATTTCCACAGCCACAAGTGGAATATAATAAAAGTACTGCTGTTGGCCCTTACCACACCAGCCAACCGGTGTCGGTCCTTCTGCTGCTCTGCTGTTCGCCTGCGAACCCCAACCACGTCAGTTGCATATATGGCACTGGCGCCAATGTATAGCCTGCGCTGTACACAGCGCAGCACGTCCATACGCACTGTGCAGGCAAATTTAGTCGTGGCAGCAAACACTCTCAGCAGTAAAGCACCGTTGTGGGGATCGATGTGCCGACTGGTATGTCGACATGCAACTGACATTATGGAGTGAAAAAACAATGAAGTGCAGCATCCTCGCGTGCAGCTATATACATCATCACCATATAGTATGTAGAGCGCCTACTGCACTGCACTGCAAGAGCCAAGAGATCAGCCACTTTCACTGTCATTCAGCTTAGGTGTGCGTTGATGCAATGCATGCGACGGCCGTGAGTGTCGTACAGGTACATGTACACAAGAGTACCAGCAGGCATGCGTCGCAGTGAGAGGTGCACCTGAACGACAGCACCCACTGTCGTCTCTGCAATATGTGTGTGACCCCCCCTTAAAAATTTAAATAAATAAAAAACACTGTAACGGCTGTCGCCCCTTCCCCCGAGACGTTCAGGTGGTCAAACCCTTCGATACACACTGTGAGCGTTGCCCTTCGGACGCATGGCACGCATGACTGCAAGCTACAGATGGCTATGGCGTTCTGACAATGAAAGGCCTTGGCCGCGCACTTTCAATAACCCCCAACTGACAATCAACTGCTTCAACATGCTGCAAGGCACGCGCGTGCATGTTGCCTGTTGACCTTCGTTGATCGCAACACCACGCGTGCATTCCATCACACCTGCTGCGCACCGACACTCTTTCCCGGTCTTCACCGACACGACTACGCACCACCGTCCAAGCGCTCTGAGCATGAAGATTTTCGTTGTGGCAGTGTTGCTGGCGCTGGGCGCGTGCCCCGCTGTCGAGGCACGCTCCAGCTTCACGCTCAAGAGCTTGTTTGCTGGAGGAGACCGTCCAACAGGTATGAAGATGATTGACACTCAATAATGTGTCGGCATGTATGGATGACAGTGACTCTGCGCGATGCGATGCGATTTTATCCTAAGCGCGTTTGAGAGCTTCATGATCTGCCGTGTCATGAAGGAACCCGCTTGCATGATCAACAACTACACTACTACATGGAGTAGTCTGCTGGCGAAGAAGAGATCGTCGTGTGTCAGCCCTCACACCACATGTACTCTTCTGCAAAAAAGATGTCGGCAGATCTTGTTCGCAAGTCTTCAGATGTCAATTCATCAGCTTGTAGGCTCTTTCGACATGGCTGCACATGGCTCAACAGTCCAAAATGAACTGTCGTTCGGAGCACCCAGCATTGCTGAACGGCATATGTGACGCCACAGTGCTTGAACAGGAGGCCCTACATGCATAGCAAACCCCGCATTTTCATGTCTGACTTGCCATCAACTCGCATTTGTGCCTTCCCCCCTCGATCGCGCGCTGCGTGAGGCCGGTGAGCCCCCCCATGGCGACGACAACAACGCCGGCGACGACAAGGGGGGGCACGACGGCGGCGATGGCCGTGCACTTCGTGAGGCCAATGAGCCCCCCCGTGGCGGCGACGACAAGGGGGGGCATCACGACCGCGCGCTGCGCGAGGCCAACGAGCCCCCCAGTGGCGGCGACGACAACAACGCCGGCGACAACAAGGGCGGTCACAACGGTGGCGGCGGCGGCGACGACGATCGCCGCACGATGTAAGCTCGCAGCACTAGAAGTATGCCAGTCGCTGCATTCAGCAGGCGGGTATGTGCTCGGGGGGGGGTTGGGGCGCGGTGCTACATGCGCAAACGTGCGCTTAGAGCTGTAGAATTGGTTTCACCACTGTAGCATGACGCACCCTGTCTTGGTCTCGGTATGTTATATGTGTGTCGGGGGGGGGGGGGGGGACATGGCCGGTGCGCGTGCACTGAGTAGAAATACGTGTTCGCTTACACGCGCAAATGCGGCGCGCGTGTGCATACACTGCCGCTTACTACTTTGCCTTCAGTAGTGTGGAACTGCAAGCACTTATCGCACTTATCACAGTACCGTGCTCGAGAGGCCAAGTTGAGCGCTGCTGCAAGCTCCTTGCCCACGTGCTGCACTGCAGCCGTACAGTCAGCATGGCTGACCGCATTTGTTTGTGCCGCTATCAGAGCCGTGCCATCTTGCTTGGCTGCAATCGGCATAATATCATCGGGTTGAGCCATGCCACTAGGTTTGGCGGCGGCCCGCGGCCAGACACTGGCCGCACGCGCTTTGCATGGCCACGAATGCAGTCTGGCGAATAATAATAATTTACTTGCGCGATTACGTTGCATACATGTCTGTCTCCTCTCGTTTTTGCTGCTCTTTATGTGGGTGTGTCCGTATGGGGCATGTGCATATGGGAGCATCATGCATGTGCGTGCACCCGCACTGCATGTGTCAATATGCACGCCGTATGCGCGCGCTCGCAAATGTTATGAATGTGCTGCTGTGCTTTTGCTCTCTGGCGTAAAGCAGATGACTCGGCGGCAGCTTGAACCGCTCGGCCTGCACCCGGCCACTCCATGCCAATACACAGTTGAGCTCATTGGCAAAGGCCTTGACACTACTTCAGTATTTGAATATGTTTGGCATATGGGCACACACGATGTTGTTGGGTTGCTTGCCGTCCCTTTTCAAGCAGCGCATGGCAAAGTGCAAGGCCAGTCTTGGTCAACAACATTGTTTCAATCACTGTAGGTAGACCATTTGGTCGCATGCTCGCATGCGGCTGGGTGCACTTGAGGTAGATGGCAAGTGCGACTCATGTGTGTGCAGTCCGCTTCACGACGTGCTGTGCAGCATCCTGTCTCATCACCAGCCTCTGCACTGCGTGCTCGCATGGCGCGAGCGCAATATCATGCGCCGCAGTGCGTACACATGTGTGCTGACCCAGTGTCATGGCCCCGATCAGGAACCATAACCATATATGCTTGCTTGCAGTATGAAGGAGGCGGCGACGGCATTTGCGTCGAACACCGTCCTGATTCTGAGAGAGCTGGTGACTGCGACCGATCGCGCAGCAAAGGCTTGACTCTGACTGCTGTGCACAAGGGGTGGAGGGACGAGAAGTGTGCTGCGTTCATTGAATCTCGCTCAGGGCGCGAAAAAATTCCAGATGAATATCCAAGCTAGCTGTACGGAATCTACATGCCGTGTGACTGTCTGAAAGTGTCTCAATGACAACCTAACTCAAACGACGCCGCCGCCAATTGGCATCTCGAGATCCACCTCTATGTCCTTGTCCATGTCCCCCCCCCCCCCCCTCTTCCGCTGTCACGTGGTGCGACCGTTAGATGGTCAAGTGCCCGTTGTTGCAGTCACTAGAATTCAATGTTGATCCCTCGTGTAATGAGCTTGGCACGAGTGTCCTGCCCTGTGCTTGTGCATTCGAGATCGCTGCATGGAGTGTATTGTGTTGGTTTCCACAAGCATGATGAACATACATTTAAGCTACATGTGGAGCCTGTGTGAACAGGTCTGGCTGGGCCAGAGTTCGGCTTGCTCCGCCCAATACGACAGGCGCCCGCTGTCACAACAGAGACAATGCGCAGTATGGGAGTAGGACGCCTGTCACGCCATCACACGCAGCGCTTGGCGACATGGTGTTGAAAGCTGAACGGGCGCATTTGCGCATCACAACACTGCCGCTTGTCAGTGGCGCCACTACCCATAACAGTACAAGTGCACCCTGCAGCACAGTTTTTTCAGTGTGTGTCAACCAGACCCCACCAAGACCGTGCTCTGTACTGTAGCCATGTCAGTTCACAAATATGGCAATTAATCCGCGCAGTAGCAACAGCGCCGCCGATGCGAGGTGACAGTGTCGTGATTTGTGCAGCCTTATGTGGCAAGCGCAAGGAACGGTGACTTTATTCGCGCACTTCGCAACCCTCCCACTGACCGCCACCGCAAGATCTGTGGCAGCCGCTTACACTAGCAAAACTCACTGACCCCCCCCCCCTGCCCCTTGCATCATTCTGCGCCTCCCCTCAGCCCCCCAAAACTATGCCGGCGACTGACACAAAAAGCACACTTGGCAGTACCCAGCGCAGTGGCGCAATTAGGGTTCCGCTATGCAAAGCCCGCGGGTAGTACGAATGCCCCCGTGGCGCCCCGTTCCCCCCCCGCTGCGCGCAACCCCCCATTTCCCCCTTCACAACGCCCCCCAGAGCCTTCCTCTCCACTTGGCTTCCTTTCATCGACAGAAACTGCACAGGTCCATGCAAGGCCGCAACGCCGCGGCAAAAGGGGGGTAGCGGGGGGGGGGGGGGGGCTGTCGAGAGTGCAGCCACTGACCTCCTGCCCCGCCGCCGCTCACAGGGGGAGCAGGCGAAGGAAGGGGGTGGGGGGGGGGACTGTCGAGAGCGCGCGGCCACAGTGACCCCCTGTGTCGCTGCTTACAGGGGGAGCGCGAGCGTGTTGACGTTGCCCAGGTCTTGGCACGCCTTCTTGACGCGCGCGACCATGGTCTCCTCCGCCTTGCGCAGCCACACGCGCGGGTCGTAGAACTTTTTGTTGGGCTTGTCCTCGCCGTCGGGGTTGCCGATTTGGCCCTGTGACGTGCCACGCACATGTACACGCGCAGAATGAGTGCCGTTGAGGCATTGATCCCAGTTGATTTGTGTAGTACGCATGTAACACAATAGTGCGCCGTACCCATGAGTCTGTTGTGAATGTACATTTTGTGGGAGTTGTCCTCGCCGTCGGGGTTGCCGATTTGGCCCTGTGACACAGAATCCATTGCGGAAGGGTGAGTGATGGATGCAGCTTGTGAAGCACAATGCAACATGGTGCGCCATATGATATCCATGACTTTCTAAATTGAACATTTTGCTGGGGCTTGTCCTCGCCGTCGGGGTTGCGAATTTGGCCCTGCAACGCGCCACAACAGATTGGCGCGCACAGGGTAAGCGCCAATTAACTCCGGAAGTGTTTGTATCATAATGCAACAAAGTGCGCCATATCCATTGCTTTTTGAATGTACTTTGATTGCATCTTGCTGGGCTTGTCCTCGCCGTCAAAGTTGCCAATTTTGTCCTGTGATATGCCAGAGCTCACGCACTTAGCCCGCCATAGAAGCTGTGAGTAAACTCATGCCTACGACTGCTTGGTACGTTTGCATTGCCAGACTGAAAATACATAAATATGCGCGCACACGCAAACACACAAACACACACAAGCGCGCACACATAAGAACTCGTGCACACACGCGCGTGTGCAACACACGCGTATGCGCATACATGGATACTCGAATGAATACATACATACACAATACACACATGCGTGCACGCCATCTCTCACCTGGAGGTAGCCCTCCTTGGCCTTGTAGAAGTCAAGGATGCCCTCCCAGTACGCCCACTGCGTGTCCGTGTCGACGTTCATCTTCACGACACCGGCCTGAGGGGTTGCGCATACGCACAGCAATAGAATTGGTCAATAAACAAGTTAATAAGTCCTTATAGCGTCAACCTTCGTCTTCGCCACGCCGCTTTGCGCATGTGCACACAGCAGAAATGGTCAATAAGCAAGAGTAGTCCACATAGTGTCAACGTTCATCTTCACAACGCCGGCCTGAGGGGTTGCGCATACGCACCAACAGGAAATTAGTCAATCAACAAGAGAATCAACCAGCTTGTCCTAGGTAGCACATACCCAATAAAAATCGATAACAGGAAATTAGTCAATCACAAGAGCATCAACCCGCTTGTCCTAGGTAGCACATACCCAATAAAAATCGATAACAAGAGTATCAACCAAAAATCGACAACGAGAGTATTAAGCAGCTTGTCCATATGATACCAATGATCATCTTCACCACATGGGCCTGAGCCTGAAACCCATTACACAGCGGCCGTAAGCCCACTACAATTACGGCAAGCAAAGATTCGTGCAGATCTGCGGTGAGCAACGTTGTGACCAAAGCTCTAGCAGCAAAAGCTCCAGCAGCACGTCAACGTCGTTGAAGTGTGAGTTGAAGTTGTGGTGACTCACCTCAACAGCCGTCTTGATCTCCTCCTCCGTGGAGCCGGAGCCACCGTGGAACACAAAGTAGCAGGGCTTCTCCTCAGACCCTCCGAGCTGTCGCAGCAGAAAGCGCAAGACAATGCAGGAGATGGTTATTATCATTACTCACTGATGTCATAACTTGAGGTTGTTGTAGTTGAAGTTCAGCCACGTCAAAGTTCAGAACACAAAATAGCAGGGCTTTCTCCTCAGACCCTTCAAGCTGTTGTAGCAGAACGGGCGCAGGGCGATGGCGTTTTGATAGTTGAACTTCAGCCAGGGGGCCACTCTCTGAAGGCTGGAACACAAAGTAGTGGGGCTTCTCCTCGGGCGCTGTAACACACATGTGGCAGATCCGTATCCTACAGCAAATATGTGTGCTATAAGCCATGTGTACTTCTACATGGATACTTCTGCGTATCATTCTTTTTCTTCTGCTGCACGCACACTCCAGGTGCGGCTGAGGATGGCGGAGTGGAGCTGGCGTTCCCTGGCTTGTACACAAGCGTGGTACTCGCAGCGTTTTAATACACTTGATAACTACGTATATACCATGAAACACTTGTATAGGTAGGTACACAACTCCCAGCGTAGCCTGCACACACATTGCTGCGCATAAAGGCACTTGCGGCTAACCATCCATTGTCACTTAGAGCTCTACGATCTTTTGATTCATTTCCATAAACTCTGCAGTGCAAACGCCAGGTGCGCCTGAGAATGGCGGAGTTGAGGTTGGCATCCTCAGGCTCGCACACAAGAGCAACTCTCCGTAGCAAACTGTCACCATACATAGCAGAAACGCATCCGTGTACAGAACAGTACCCTCAAAGTAGCCCAACTCCTGGTGCGTCTTGAGAATTGCGGGGTTGAGCTGGCCATTCCCCGGCTTGAATACAGGAGATGATGCCCCACAGAAACCGTAATCCTAACTGTATGCGTGCTACTATCCATAGTCTAAACACATCCATGCACGCACCTTGCTGCGCACAAACTCCTGGTGCGTCTTGAGGATCGCGGGTTGAGCTTGACGTTCCGCAGCTTGTACACAGGGGATGACTCTCCACACAGTAACCCTAACCCTAACCCTACCCCTTACCGTAACTTCATGTGCACGCACCTTGCTGCGCAAAAACTCCTGGTGCGTCTTGAGGATCGCGGGGTTGAGCTTGACGTTCCGCGGCTTGTACACAGGGGATGACTCCCCACAGTAACCCTAACCCTACCCCTAACCCTAACTTCTTGTGCACATACCTTGCTGCGTACGAACTCCTGGTGCGTCTTGAGGATCGCGGGGTTGAGCTTGACGTTCCCCGGCTTGTACACGCCGTGCACGTTGCCAAACGCGGCGGCGATGGAGAAGTGGTCCGCGACGCTCGCAAGCGTCGACTGCACGCTCCAGATCTGCTCGGGCTGCGTGTAGAGCTTGTTGACGTCGGCGTGCGAGTTGTCCACGCCGTCCTCCTCGCCGCCCGTGATGCCGATCTCCATCTCGAGCCAGATCTTCATGGGGGCCATGCGCTCAAAGTATTTCTGGGGGGGGGGGGGGGGGTGATGGGGGGGGAGGAGGGGGGGGGGGGGGGTGTTGAGCACCAAATTTGTGCATGCATAGACATATTCGATTGCTGTCGTCAACAGCATAATAAAAATGAGTTGTTCACGCCGTCCTCCTCGCCAATGAAAGTGCTAATCTCCACGAGTGTTGACAAGAGCTACATGACTTTTAAACCATGAGCCACACCTACCTATGAAAGTAGTTTCTGGCGTTTGTGACTCGAAGACACTCAGCAGCTGTGACATCAAATCTGCCTGCTGCAACTCCCAGACAGAAAAATTCACTCTGAGTTCCCGCTTCTTGTGCTCGTGACACCACCGCCCACACAGCGGCCACTGGCTATCCCAAACCCCAACCTTAGGAACCACCCTAACCCTAAACCTTAGGGTTGGGGTTTGTCAGGTGTCCCACACAGCGCTCAGAAGCGCTGGCCAGCGTCCGCGTGCTCAACACTTTACCCTCACCCTGACCTCAAGTATACTACTACATCAAAGTGAAAGTAATAAGGACTTGCTGCAACCAGGGCATCCGCTCGGGTCCAGCACGGACCTCAGCAACTCATGCTCTGGCTGGTGCAGCTGGGATCACAGCTTGTGCGCAGGCGGCATTTTGTTTCTCTTTACATGCGCCGTGCGCGTCTCCACAATCTCCTCTGCCACAACATTACATAAAACTTCAACCGGGCCTGCGCCTCTCCCCTTTCCCGTCGCTCAAGTCCCATATGAGTGGCGCATGTCGCGTACAGGCGCTTGTTGCTGCGCCCCCGTGCGCGATGGTGTAACTTGAACTAAAGCTTCTGCCATCCAGAACGCAGCTTGCGGGTGTTCGCGTCTCACTGTGCACCCCCAGCTCAGGTCAGTTGTTGCACTACAGCCATAATCACAACTATAACCTCAACTGCCGCAGCACACACTGGCGTTTCACCACTCATCATTTGTCCTGGTCCGCCATCTCTGTATGAACACCGTCGGCTGGAACTCCAACTTCATTTAGAACGTCAAACTTCAATAAAATTAGGTCTCTTCTTGCGCTCGTCGTCGCAATCCTCACGACCAAGATGCTCCTCAATCTCAGCTGTACACAGGTGCGCGCAAGTGCCATGTGCACTCGTCCACAACGTACGCTACAAATACGACTAAACTCATTTTACTGACTCTGGACATATCCGTGCTCCCCTTGCCGCCTCCTCCTTCCTTTACACTGCGGCAGTGCGACTAGCACTAGCTAAACCCACTGTAGACCCACTGTCACAAACTCAAATGAACATCAACTTGACATGTACATCAACTACTCCACATCTCCTTGTCCATCTCCTCGCTCAGGCCCAGCATGTGGCACAAGAACAGCGGCTCGCAGTGTCGCGCGCAACTGCCGACTGCCCACACACGGTCAAACCTCAACTTGAAGTTCAACAAACTGACCTTGCGGGTCTTCATGTTCACATCGTCCACCTCCTTCCTTCCACACACAGCAACATCCCTAAACCGCCATGCTATAACTTCAAATGAAAATGCAACTGACCTTGCACGTCTCAATGTTCTCCTCGTCCACCTCCTCGCTCAGGTCCAGCATGTGGCTCGAGAAGAGCGGCTCGCCGTTCTTCTCAAAGTACTCCTCGTCCGCTGCGAGCATGCCGTCAAACTTCAAATTAAACTTCAACTGACCTTGCACGACTCATAAACCTCAAGTTTGAAGTGCAAGTGACTCACCTTGCACGTCTCGATGTTCTCCTCGTCCACCTCCTCGCTCAGGTCCAGCATGTGGCTCGAGAAGAGCGGCTCGCCGTTCTTCTCAAAGAACTCCTCGTCCGCCGCGAGCATGCCGTCGAACCACGGCAGCAGCTTCTTGGCGCAGTGGTCCGAGTGCAGCACCACGGGGATGCCGTAGTACTTGGCCATCTGGCGCACGTGCAGCGCCATGGCGACGCTCCCCGCGATCGACGCCTGCTCCTTGGGCTCCTTGTTGTTGATAGACTTGCCCGCGAAGAACGCCGCGCCGCCGTTGGAGGCCTGGCGAAAGGGGTTGCGTTGCGGTATACATTGGGGGGGGGGGGGGGGGTGTTCAGATTGCGGTCTTACTATGGTGACAGCACGGTTATTCACAGATGATAACTTTTGTTGTGATGCAGATAAGGCTCCTTGGTGTTGATAGCATTGCCCCCTAAGAACGCCGCGCCGCCGTCGGAGGCCTGCACGGCGGAAGGAGAGGAGGGTTGCGAGGGGGGGGGGTCCAGTTGTGCAAGAAACTTCTGTTTTATATTCATAATGACAGCTGCAGGGCATCGCTGATGTGACAGTGTGTGGGTGACAAAAAGCGGCATTCCGCAGGCGTATGAGAACTGTGCGTTCAGCAACGCTGAAACGGCAAAGCATATACTGCTGGCTGCCCGCTGCTTACAATTGTTGTTGACGATACCATCAACGCTGTGACGCTCGCGATGGTGGCGCGTAGGCGTGCGGGCAGAATTTGCTTTCAGAATGCATGTGGAACGCGCCCGAAGTGTGCGTGAGAGGGTTACGGTTGGGGTTAGGGCCTGATGGCTGGCGTTGCGATTACACTTGCAGCCGAGGCCCCCCAAAAAAAGCTCATCTGGAATCCTCCATGCCAGAGAGGCGCACGCAAAAGAAAAGGCCAGCACGCTATTCCACTACTCCAAGTCATGCACAAGTAGTGCTCCCTCTGCAGAGCAAAGTTCATTGAAAGCGTGCGAAGCGAGAGCCCCACTAGCACACACACGCAATGGCCGCTGGAGGTTCATTTCAGATCTTGACTGCAACTAGCAGGTACTCCGTTTTCACTGCAATGGTACTGAACAAGCGCTCTGCTTATTTTGCGCAACACGTCTCCGCAGCGTGTTTCCTGATGACACAGCGTCCCAGAGTGTCCAGATGCACCAAGGTGCGCCCCTGGCGCAGTGCGTACTGTTCTGTACTACTGCACTGTGCTGTGCTGTACTGTAGTGTAAGCGGGAGCTGCCACATCGCGTAGACTACTGCACGACGACGACTGTGCATTTACCATTGAAGTAAGCCTCAAAGTGCGCTCCTGTGTTTATTGCACAGTACTGCAGCGCATTTGCATGTCTAAGAGGTACACATTACACATGACTTCAAGTGTGAATCATCATCACCTGGATGATGATGGGCGAGCCGATGGACGCGGCGGCCTCCATGACGGCATTGCACGACGACGACGACACGACGTTCACCGTACTTACTATAAGGGCAAGCCAGGTAGTGCTGTACTGTGGTTAGTGTATGGGAACAGTAGCGCACTTGGCATACTTTCAAAAAAATACTGAAGTCCAAAAATATTACACGTCAAGTGCGAAGTGTCACCTGGATGATGATGGGTGAGCCGATGGAGGCGGCGGCCTCCATGACGGCGTTGCACGACGACGACGACACCACATTCACCGCGGGGATGGCATACCCGTGCTTCTTGGCGTGCGCAAAGAGCTTCACCACCTTGTCGCCCGTGATCACGCCAGTTCCGACCTCCTCCAAAAGGGTGGGCTGCGTCGCGTTGCGTGTGCAGTTGCGGCAGGGACATGGTGTTTCCTTAGGACAGATCCATGCCATTCATATTGATGAAACACGCATTTATGCCAGTTCCGACCTCCTCCAGTGCATTGCGCGCGCATTTGCGGCGGGAACACGGGAGTTTTAGGTCAAATGCATGCAGTGCGGAGTTGCGGCAGGGTGTTGAATTTTTGTTGGTCAAAATCATAAAAGACACGTGTATGCTGTTTTGGAGAAGGTAATGCCGAGGACGGTGGTTGTGTAAAAAGCGCACATGGCAGGGCGTTGGAATATTTGGTTTTTTGAAAACATTGAAAGATGCATTTGCCGTATGCAAAGGAAGATGTGCTAAGGATGGTTGTGCGTGAGAAGTGCGCAGAGAGCTGGACAGCCATGTCGGCAGCAAATGGAATTGCAGCAGTATCCTCCAATCGTGTGACTCTGCAGCACCAATTTTAGGCGCAAGTGGTGACATCGCCATGGGTACTTGATCACTAGCAGCCATGCAGCAACCTATGAGTCCTTGCGAACAGAGAAGGGCATACCCACGTTTTTCTAAGGTCAGATGCTGTCTAATAACGCAACCAGCCTCGTCGTGTGTGCAAATGCCAACCGGCAAACCTGCGAGCAACTGGGCACTACTACAGCGCACACGGTTTGGTGTCGTGTAACATGCAAGGTATTGCATCTAGGCCCTCCCAGGCCGGGTGTCTTGACCGGACTCGTGGAGACGTCGGCCTCTCAGCATGGCACACCGATCTCAGTCAACTTGTCAGCCACAGTACAATGGGAAAGCTGAGAATCGACGAATCCATCTGGCTTGTATATCCGAACCCATACATAGCAAACGAATGATAACATGCGCGATAGGGAGAGAGAGTTTCCGGCTCTAGAACAGATTTGTAGACAGACAATGCGCCGACGAAGGCCGATTGCCAACTGCACGACAAAATGACGATGTGAGGAACAGAAGTACAAGAGCACTCGCTGGACAATAAAATGTACTTGTGCTACGACAAGGCAGAAGCGTCTGGCTAGGCAGCAGCTTGTCACGAAGCAGGACGTTCTGCCAGCAGCAAGACAGGCAGCGGAACCAAGAGCTCGAGAGTAATCTACATGGTTCCAGACATGTGACAGGCTAGCGCCACTGCTGGACGGTGAGTTTGCCGGGGATCACGATGCAAAAGCCGGTGCCCTCAAAACGGGGAGTTCCAGGGCTGAGAAAAGGGCTGTGCCGTACGCCTCTGGCACAAGTGGAAGACCACATGCCGGAAATTGGTACACGGAAGCTTCTTTGAGGCAGATGTAAGCTACAGACAGCCGGGCGCACGGCGCACGGTGTGGCCTTGGATCTTCCGCACATGATTGTTTGGAATCTCTAGAAGATATGCCCCGAAGCCGGAGAGCTTGCGGCAAGAGCCAGCGTTTTGGGAGCGTAAGCAGCGGCGAGGCACTCACCATTTCGCTGTTGACGGGTGTTCACGTGAAAGCTGCTCCGCGCCGTGTGTGTGTGTGTCTGCTTTGAGTCGATGCAAAAGGGGCTCGTCACTCAAGTGACTCGTGGCAAGGTTACTCATGGGTATTACTCACACTCACAGGTTTATTCGCGAGTCTCACCAGGGTCAATGATGGTAGAAAAAAACTCTGAGCTTCGCGGCGCTAGCCCACAGATCCGTGGTGTTGCAGTGTGAGTCTCGGACACTTGCTGCAACAAGGCATGGATCGCGAGAAACGGGAATTGAAAAGGAAAAAGCGCCACCATGCAGGTGATGAATGATACCTGCTGCTGAGAGGGCTGCCACTAACGGTGAAGAATTGCCAAAGCGTGCATGTACCAATGCCGTAACATGCGCGCTCATGTACTGTGCAGGATATGCGTGCACTGTATTTGACCGCGTTCGAGAGCAACTACTTGTCCCTCTCGGACTTACAAACATGCCGTCTCGTTTTCACAAGTCACTGCAGCCCTGCAGCAGCAGTTGCTGGAATGCTAGGCTTTGCATAAATCATACTCAGGGGACCTCTGACAAGCTGTGTAGCACGCACAAACGTGAAGCTGATGATGCACTATAACGGGAACTTGAACTTCCACAGTGGGAAGAATCAAAATCACACTCTAAGTTTTTGCTACTGTACATTTTGAAAGCGCGCCTGTGGGTGTCATGTATCGCAATCCAAACGTTGATACAGGCGGCGGTGACGACATGGCTGTCCGTGGAGCTGGGTGGCCCTTAGAAGGGTCTGTCTGTGGGGGGAGAGTCTTGCAGCTTTGTTTGGTATCCCTGCTAGTGTGTGGGGGACAGTCGCTTGCGGATGCTTTGTTGGGGGTGATATGGGAGGCCCGGTGAACCACCGTCCCGCTCATCAAGGAGGCGATGCTTTGCTTAGTTATATAGCCTTTCTTTCTAGCGTCAGCGCCTGGCGCCCAGTGACTCCCTCTGCTTATCTTTATGATATCGGGGTTCACGTAGATAGCCACAATCTCCAGTTCAGGGCCCATTATGGTGACCTTGGCCTGCATGAAAACTTTGAGATGGAGTCTCGTGGAGCTGGGTGGCCCTAAGACGGGTCTGTCTGTGGGGGGAGAGTCTTGTAGCTTTGTTTGGTATCCCTGCTAGTATGTGGGGGACAGTCGCTTGCGGGTGCTTTGTTGGGGGTGATGTGGGGGGCGGGGTGTGGCGTGCAAGCTTTGCATGCTACATCCAAGAGTGAGAACAAGGCGACACACCTACAACATGGCATTTCCACAGCCACAAGTGGAATATAATAAAAGTACCCAACACTCTACAACGATTTATGTGGCCACGAGGGTTATATTCACACGTGCAGCTGCTTCCTGTTGCGTGTGACCATGTGAATGCTGCTCTGTGGAGCACATCCGAGATGTCGACAACGGTCACTTACAAACGATGGCAACATGCAACGTTGCTGCTTGCAACTATTAGGATTTCAGTTTGTTTTCTGTCTCAACCTTCCGAGCATGACTTGGCAAGTGATCCGCTTCTTGACTTGTCCCCAACTTGAAGTTGGGGCGAATGCCTAGTACAGTGCCTGCACACACGTGCAGCTTCATCAATCAGGGTCACATGGCGCTGCTATCGCCTACAAACATTTAGGCCGGAACATCGCTGATGGCGATGAATGGACTATGCCCACGGTCCTTAAAATCTGTGCGTCATACTTGAACTCTACGTATCGCTGGCGGCCGATCCAGGCGTGCCTACACATAGGGCTTGGATACCACAGCGCGCCTCAGATACGTTCCTGTAATGTGACTCGAAGGCGGCAGCTGCGCGCACCTTTGTCACCGGACAGCGCCTCTCAGAAACTTCAACTCTGCAATGCACACCATATACGTGCAACACCCATGCATAGGAGTTAGGCATTGCGCACCTTCGATGTGTTCCGCTGGCAGCACGCTGCGCAGACATCAGCGCGCAGTAAAAACTGCAGCTGTCAAGACGGCTCGCGAGCGGGCCGTGGCGCAGCGCACTGGGTGTGTTACTGTTGTATACATGCTATTATCAATGCTGTCAGGTGCGTTCCATGTATGCGCTGGGAGATGTTTGAGCGTCACCGCACCCCCCGCACCAGATGACTGCCACACGTCCCTCGTCACGAGCGGTGCCGCACAAATGATAATCGTTTCGAATGAAGCACTCTATGTTTCAAGATGCAATTTGTTCCCAAAGTGACTTGAGGCACAAATGTGTCTTCGTTACAGCTATGACCTACCAGCGAGAGTGAACCTGTTGCCTGCCCTCCCGCTCCCCTCGCCCCCTCCCGCGCCCCTCGCCCACTACAGCGACGCTCACAAGGCGGCGGCACCGTTACCGCCATATCCGGAAGTAAAGCCCTCCGTACGGAGCAAGCAGGTATAGTGCGCCCACGCTATTGTCTGTTCTCGTTTACTTGGACAGCTCTTGGTTTTGGTCAGAACTGTCAGACGAACGCGCAGTGCCATGCGGTTCTGCGCATGGCCCCTCACACACGCCAGGCGCGCGCCGCCTCGAGCCGCAGCAGCGTGCTTTGTGCATACGTGCATAGTATTACCCCCTCGACTCTCCCTCTCGCCGTCGCCCGTCGCCATTCCGCGCAGCCCGTACAGCAAGCGATGGGGCGCGCGCACGCACATGCGGGTACACTGACTTCGACTGTGACGCCGACGCTGACGCTGCCGTGTGCGTGCGCCTCATGCGTCTTGTGATCATCATGATGTACGCGCGGAACCGGTGGCGCAGCAACGGTTACTGCGCGCAGCGATCTGCGGTGCGCGCCATACGCCATCGTACCTCTTGCCGCATTTGCGGGCGCTGCTGACCATCGGCACACAGCACCGTCACCACCGAGGGCGCACGCCGGTCTTGCGAATGCGCCAGCCGCCGGGATTCCGAACTGATCCTGTCGTCTCGCCCCAATGCCGTACTGCGCATGTGCGCCAGATGGACGAGCTGACGCTGCTGGCCGCGGAGATCCTGGCCGACGAGGAGCGGGGACTGGCAGCGCGGTGAGTGTCATCGCTTGAACTGTGACGGTACACCTCGAGTATGGTGTACTCCTCGTGCTGGGGTGACAGGTTTTTCCCGGTGTGGCCGGAGTCCCGTACTTTGAAGACGCAGCACCCTGGCGAAGCCCAGGCGCTCAGAGCAGCAGGCGAAACGTGCATGCACTCTCTTTCGAAGCAGGATTTACCGTGGTAAGCATGCCAGTCGTGCAGCGACGCAACCTTACCTAGACTGATCTGTCTGACTCCTCCCTGAACAATCTTCAACCAACTGCCCGTATACATTGTGGATCACTTGTTTCTTTTGTTGCTCCTACTGTTCTTCGTTTGGTGGCATCTGCTTTCCTGATTCGACGTCAGTACATTGGTATCATTGCTAAGCATGTGCCCGATCCGGCCAGAGACTGTACTGAGCCACGAACGTGGCCCGTGTCCCCCCCCCCCCCCTCTCGCGCCAGGCGTCTGCAGGGGAGCGCAGGCGTAGACTTGATGGCAGCGCTCAGGGTCATCAAGGGCTCCAGCGACATCACGCGCGACAGGCACATTGTGAGTTGAGTTGGTATGTGTGGGTGGGCGTCAGTAGGTATGTATGCAAGACGATACGCAAGGGCAGCGCTGGAGGTTGTTTCCAGGGCGCCAGCGACATCACGCGCGACAGACGCGTTGTGAATTAATGTGCGTTGTGGCGTTTGATGAAGGCAGTGGGTGTGCGGGTATGCAAGTGCTGCCGGTGATGCGTGGGCAAAAGCGCTGATGCTGCTGATGGAGACGGCTGTTGCCGCACCGATGTCGTTCGTTTGCATGTGGTCTTCTGCGGTACATGCTGCGGATAGACGGGAAACCAGAGTCATAACTCATCTACAATGCTGGTGCAGAATGTTGGAAATAAAATAGTATTTTTTTCGGGGGGGGGGGAGTAGGAGTAGTTTGTGCTGGAATCTTGAGTCAGATTGTACGATGCATCATACCGTGAAGGTTCTGCAACGCACCTTGCCGCTGCGGTGCCGCCTCGAAACGGACCGCTGTCACGGACCCCCTAACCCTAATTGTGACCCTAACCCTAATCCTGAGCACTGTCACGGAATCGCCCGCCTGCTGCAGCAGCTGCAGGAAGCGGCCAACCCCGCGCAGGCCAGGGGCCTCGTGCCCGTCGACAATGACCCCAACAGCGACAGCAAGATCGACGGTGATGACGTGTCGGCCGCGCCGCCTGCGCCCCCTGCGCCCCCCGCCCCCGTCGACTTGGATGAGCAGCGCATGCACCAGCAGGGGGTCCGCCGAACCTCAAGGCTCCGCCAGGTAGGTAGCACGCAGGTGCTTATGCCTGGTAGGCCGGTTTTCATCGACTCACTGAAAACGAATCAAAAGATCGTAGAGCTCTAGGTGACAAGGGATCGTTAGCCTAGCCGCAAGTGCCTTCCACCAATAACCGTGGTCGCCGCTGCTGCAGCAATTGGCCACGAGTCAAACACTACCACCATATCCACCAGTCAAAAAGGCTACTGTGTTCAAGCTTTATACTAGCTCATAGGGTTCCCTCCAGGTCCTGTGATCAATAACATGTGCCAGATACGTGGGTGCTCCCGCGCAAGGTACTGGTGGTGCTTCTTGCTGAATATTGATGGGGCTCTACCGGGAGCGTGCAGTCAGTGGCGACCTCTTATTAGGCCACTTCCTGCCTTGACGCCTTTTTAAAAATTAGTTAGCTCGCCGCCCTCTACCAGATATTATGCTGGTACTTGGCGCGCAAGCCGCTCCTCATGACAGTGTAGCTCATTGGCCTTCATCAGGCATTCATGTGCCTACCAGCGTTAGCCTCCTGTGTAGGGGGCGCACTCACACATGAGCCTTCACCAGCCATGTGTGCGCCTGCCTCTCAGTTGGCCACTTGTCGCCCCAAACGCGACCTACCAAGCCTCCACCGGGCAAGCGAGTTCTCAGCGCCTCGTACAGTACTTGGTAAACCACTGCTCGCCGACACGCCAGCGCAAGCCTCATGCTCAATCACAAATCAGAATTGCCACAGATGCCCCTCAACTCTCCAACATCAGGTTGTGCCCACGGTGCAAAGCACTGCGGCGACCCTGAACACCGGGCATGTGCGTATTCAGGAGCATCCTTGACTCTCTGCAGCATTGCGCACGTACCGCCTGCAACCGCAATCATGCATACGCGCTCTTCTGCCACGTCTGCAACTGGTGTTACCCGCTTGCCACCATAGGCAGCAGCTGCCACGCCCTCTTGCTCACATGGCCCTGACTGCCGCCGCTGCACATGCGCCTGCCGCGTGCTGTCACAGGAGGACGAGAGGCAGCACGACGCAGAGGTGAGGCGAGCTGTCGCGCCAGGGTCGTACCCAACAACTCGGAGGCACTGGCAGGCTCATTTTCAGAGAGCCCTGCTGCTGCTCAGGTCGCAGGCGCGCGCAGCCGGTGATCAACAGTCCCCCATGCAACACAACTCTTGACTGATTGGTACTGCACGCTGAGCGCTGTCGTGATGGCATTGCACCTTGTCCACGCATGCAAGAGCCGCCCCAGCAACCGCTTCTGCTGTCTGCATTTTGATCCCGTGGAGGTCAAGTCAGGCGTTGAGCGCCATGGCACGAGTGCCGGTCATTCTAATGGCAATGCTCACACCAGCACCACCGCGCGTTAAGCACTCGTGTGTTTGCCATGTGGCTGCGCCCTCGCAGCCCCCATTTCAGTAGCCGCCTCATGCGGTGATGTGCATGCGCCGCTCGTCCATGCTCGTCCGTGTTCCATCACGTGCGGGCACAAACCACGCCTCGCTGTGACGCAACGTGTTGCTCGCGCACGAGTCCCGTGTGCACTGGCAACCATGTTGAGTTAGGTTTGGGGTTGCGCCCCCCTGCAGAGCACTGCCGCAGCAGGCCCGGTCAAGCAGCACAAGTAAGGCGCCGCATAACCCTGATGCTCTATGACCGCGGCCGGCCAATGCGCTGTCAACATCTTGCACTCAGTTCTGCCTATGTTGTGACGGCACGCACGCGTCTTCTCAGGAGGCGCTGCCCCAGCGACGCATGGCACAGCCGCCTCCGCGCCCCCCGGGAAAAGGCAAGGGGAAAGCCGCAGCACAGACAAAGGCAGGACAGGAACGCGAATGGCGGCCGCCTCCACGCCCCCCCGTGCAGGTGAGTGCGCCCTCAAAACCTCTGCCGCTCACGCGACCTGCAGTACGCATGGCACACCCGACACGCCGAGCAGTCGCCAAAGGCACCTGCCGGAGTCACCGAGTGCAAAGCGTCAAGAGAAGCATGGACGCCACATTTCTCCGGTTGAAACCAGGCGGAAATTCAAAGGCGCGAGAGGCCCCGCGGCGAGGCGCTCTCGGGCTCCATCAACGCCTCTCTGGCGCTGTCGCCGCGCGGACATGTCGCCCCGTTGCTGTGCGGATATGTCGCCCCGTTGCGTGGTGAGCAGTTTCCATGTGCTGCCGCTGTCGTACCGCGCTGCGGTGCGATAAACGCAGTACCTCCGGCACATGCCACCGCGTGCTCGCCCCTGTCAGATTACCCTGACCCACAAGTGCAACGCGCATTGTAAACATGAGCCGACTCGATACGATGTAATCACCGGCAGGTTTGTGGCTGCCTGGCTCTGCAGGCGCATTGCGGCAAATGGTGTACCTTGGATGCCAGCCGCTATGCAGCAGTAACTGTTCTCGGTGCACGCTCAACATGATGAGCGCGAGCGCACACGAAGCGCACACAGAGGCATGTCACGGCCAGGGGGTAGCGGCAAGCGGGGGAGTACAGCGCGCGCCGCTCTGACACGTCTCAGGGGGGCTAGGTTAGGGTTGGGGTAGCAGTGTCGTGCCTCTCAGCTGGACGGAGCAGTTTGTGGGGCGCTATGCTTGACAGTGCATGGTGCATGATGGACCTGCATTGGCGGTGCGGTGCTTGCACAGTGCGGACGACGCGTGCTACATGTAACACCAATCGTATGGCTTCTGCGCCCAGTGCTTTATCTGTGGTTCGACAAATGGCGAGTATCTGACTCTCAGAAGTACTGTAGGGCATTTCAAGGAGCTTAATTGACCTGCTGATTCGGACAACAAATGCATCCCATTTGCTCATAATGGAGTGGTGGCTGCAAGAGCAAGTTGAAGTTGACAATGCAGCGTCTCTTCAGCAGCCCAATTTGCTGCAGCGACGCGCACGGTACGGGTGACTGTTGCATCCTTGCAGTCGTGGTTAGTTAAGGCAACAAGCGGTTTGCATTTGTGCCTTTGCTGATGCCTACAAGTACGGTAGTGGTCGTGCACCGCCAAGTGGTAAAGCAAACCCACAGGGTAATGACATGGGCCACCAGTACGCCCTAGCCTCAGGCAAGCCTGCACAGGCAGCGCCAGGCATGCGAAGCGTGATATGGCTTGGGTCAGCGGCATTGAGCGCACCTTGCACTGCTGCGACGGGCCGACTGGCGTGCCTCTTTTGTTGTTAACACCGTGAAGCGCTGTGCACGCAACCTCAACTCCATGCGCGCTGCGCTGCCTGCGGGGCGACGGGCCAACGCGTGCGCTCCTTGTGCTGTCGTCAGACACCCCAGCCCTCTTTGTCTGCATCCGCATGCGCACCGCTGCTCGCTGGACCGACATGACTTGTCAGTCCGGCTGGCATGTCTTTGGTGCTGCCGACCGCTTCAGACGCCGCGTGATGATGATCAGAACCCCTGACCCTGTTTCTGCGCGTGTGTGCTCACCGCACCGCCTACAGGATGAGGACGAGGACGCCAACCTGCAACAGTTGAACTTGTGGGTGCAGCGGCAGCGCCAGGTATCTGAGCGCTGCTAAGCAATGCCCTGCAGGTTCCTGAAAGAGCCTCAGAAGTATTCTAAAGAACTGTAACAGTGCCACAGCAGTATGTGCAGGGCCGCTTACTGAATGCCTGGGTAAATCGGTCGCAGCCTTAAGGGTCAGGTTTCGCATTAGGGTTAGGGGTTGGGTTCGCTGAGCCCTGTCACTCGGTGTACGTGCTTTGCAGAATATAACGACAGCGACCTGACGGGTGGTAGCCGACTACAAATGGTAGGCTGGCATAACTGAACCAAGTACCCACTACTTTCAACACTTCAACTGTGAAGTGCATTATGAAGTCGTGCCACATGGGCTTGCGATGCGCGCCCTGCATCGCCTGGCTGGTGTGGCCGCAATCGGCAGGCCGCCGCTGAGTCGTTGACCGTCATGGCGTGCGCATGACATGCTGGCGTTGGCTTCAAGTCGTCGATCGCCTGACCGGGTGGCGCATAGGTGCTCAGCAATGATCGCAGTAATGCCAGGATGCAACGCTGCAAAGCAGAGAACAGGGTCATGCAGAATTGAAGCGAGCAGCGCCACAAGACGTCCAGGCCCACTTCGATCAGCTGCCAAGGGCACGTACTACTAGTAGCTGTGGGGCAACCGCTATGCTCGCTTCAACTCGCCGCGGCGATTCTGCCGCGGTGACACGTGAGCCATGAGCGCAGATTTTAGCCACCATCGTCTCACAACATGAGTGATGGTGATGGTGCTGCTGGAGTTTCTGCCACTGCAGGTGGTGGGCTCTGAGCACTGCTGCTTGCGCTGCATCGTGCACTCTGTAGCCGCCACTACCGCTCAAGCAGTGCGCTCGCTCAAAAAGCGGTCGGAGTTGAGAACAACACATGCCATATTCGCGCTTCTGTCTTGCCTGCGGCAGATGCTGGAGGACGTGCGACAGGAGCTCTCCGACATATGTGCCGGATACCTGTCCAGAGGTCAGTGCTCCATTCTTTGCTCCAGGACTGAAGTAAACAGTCCGGGAGAGTGCCGCGCTCTGCAAATGTGTACTTGCACTCTGCACAGCAGGCAGGCTATGGTATACCTGCACGCCTTTCAATTCTCTAGAATCCCATGTGCTCATGCGCTCGAGCTCGTACACGACACATGCTGGGTCAGTACAAGCGTTGTATGCAGGTGCAGCTCGCCTCCTCAGGCCCAGCGGGGCGCAGCATCAACCGGCTGCACGCCACTTAAATCTGGTGCATACGAGGACATGCACAATCTGCCTCCGTGCTCTCATCCACCCCCCGGCACTGCCCCTTGGCGCCTGCTCGTGCGAACTTGCTCACACGCTCACACGTGTTGCGGCGTGCAATACCCCCCCCTCCCCCCCCCCCCTCTCCCCTCCCCTGCAGGCTCACGACACGCAACGGCAGCTGTACCTGCAGCTTCACCACACGCAGCGGCAGCTGCAAGCACTTGAAGCAGGGGCGCTACCCCGACCATGCCCACGCGCGCGATGCGATCTGTGGCGTGACGCAGTGGTCGCACAGCAGCAGTGCTCGACGCAGGGGCTCTTTTTTAATATTGCTTACATGGGCTGCTGATACTTTCGCTGAGCAGCGCTTGTGTGCGCGTTTTACCGCCCCCCCTGCTGCACATGGCTAATCACGCTACAGCACATTGACGCCGACGTCTTGAGCACTGATGATGCTGCACATGGCTGACGGCACAGTAGACACCTTTTGAGGTGAAGCAATCTCCTCCAACAGGCAGCGCAGTCATGTAGATGGGCTTCTCAGGTCAACAGTGCAGCAGCGTTGCAGAGTAAGCGTAAGATTGAGAGGTGTTGCATATGTACTGTAGGCTCTTATGTAGCAAGTAAAAGCTTTGAGCATGCGTGCAACACGCAGATCTGTGGCAGATATATTCAGCAGTCTCTGAGAGTGTATGCCGCGGTGCTCCTATGCATACTGCCGACTGGTATGGTACATGTCCGATCAATATGACAAGCATCATGCTCTGCACATTTATACGGCGTATGTGACGCGGAATCTCTGTCTCTGCTGTATGTTCATTGCTACATACAGCGGGGGCTACGATATAAGAGCGGGTCCGTCCCGCCAACTTCACCGCTCTTATACTGTGACCGCTCTTATATCGTCCTTGGGCTTAACTAGGGGTAGGGTAAACCCTAGTCTAGTCCTACCCCTAGCGCTAGGGTTTGAAGTATTTAAGTAGGATTAATGTGCCAACAGTTGAAGTTGGTTAGGAATAGAATAGGAAGAAGGGCAACCTCACCGTGCTATACGCTGTAATTGATCCGTGCGCCGCTTAAGCGTCGTTGAATACCACGCAAAAGCCGCTGTTCAGGCATCGTTCTTGAGGCGGCTAGTGGTAGGTGGACACGATATAAGAGCGGTCTGCCCCGAGCAGCCATATTGCTCTTATATCGACCAGATCCGTGTTCAGCCGTCAGACCGCTCTTATACCGCGACCGCTCTTATATCGAGCGCTCTTATATCGTAGCCGTCGCTGTACATGTATGCTGATAGAGTCCACGCAAAGAGGGGGGAGGGGGCATGTGTCCCCCTCCTTTTCCTATTTGATCCAGGAGAGAAACGAGCGCTGCACCTGGCTTGTAGGCGCTGCTGGAGGGCGGAGTGATTGCATCAATGACAGCGCTGGAGCTGGAGCATCGGCACTAGCTTCTGCATCACTGGCAGGTGCAGCAACATTACTCTGAAGATATTATAATATATTCGGTGACACTCCTGCCGTGATGCGAGTTGGAGCAGCAGCGCTGTGCAGCTGCATCGTGGTGAGCGCAGGAGACCCCGTCCTTCTTGTCGATGGAGTGCCCCAGATGGCCGTGGTGGAGGCGGAGGCGTATGTGCAGTTCCAGATGCCCCTCGCAGCTGGGTTCAACTCAACTCTCAGGGTGAGCAAGCGCAGGCAAACACAAATCAATGTGCTGCAGAGATCATGACAGCTTGGCTCGTGAGGTGCTGGTGTTTGTCTTTGACTTTCGGCAAGAACGTGGGTGCAATCAGTAGTAGTGCAATAATTCGACTATTTCAACATCAAGGTGAGTGTTTGATGGGCAAAACGCGTTCGGCAAGCAGCTTGTATTTTGGCTGTGGCAAGCGACATGATTGTGTCCTCGATCGCGTGAATACGCGTTGTGTGAAAGGTGAATTGTCGGCTAATGCATGTTTTTACCATGATCAGACGTGGGCGGGAACATCCATGACACGTGTGTCGGAGGGGTGAAGATGCCTGTGTGATCTGCTGGCAGTGGAACTTTTCGCACTGGCAACAACTGCAACAGCCCTTGGATCCAGTACATGATACTCGAAACGGTTTCACCCTTCTGTGTGACGTTGTTGGCACGGCACTGGCGGCGCGGTGTGACATGAGTGAGAATCCTTCGCCGTGGAACCTGGAGGCACAAAATGTAATTGCCGTTGAATGGGTTCTGCTATCAAAGCGTATTTTTCTGCGCTGCTGCTGTTGCAGCTTTTGCGACCGCACATCTTGAAGCTGTTGCCATGCTTCGCTGAGCTATGTAAATTCTTGCTTTCCGAAAGTATGTGTTACGAACTGGTTCTGCTCATTGTGCACAGCTTAGATCATCGTTCATGACGAGCTGCTTATGGTAAGATACTTACGATGCAGGCATGGCAAAAAGTGCAAGTAGACGCCACAGCGGAGGAAGTACCGGAATTCATATCACGCTGAGGTGCGACACGTGCCTCTGCCGTGTTTGTATGCCCCTGCACCTGATGAACTGCATCAGCGCGCTTGAAACGTTTCTCATATGCATGTTGAAGATCTGGCCCTGGTTGGTCTGTACAGCAAGTACCTCTTCATCAGCATGAGCACACGACACAAGTGAGTACAATACAACATCTGTGATAGTGGCCGGCAGAATGTGTGCAGTGCACAGCGACGACTGGAGTCAGAAACCTGGCATTCTGATGCGCCTGCATCAGGTGCAGGTTTGCTGACGTGCGTCTGCCCAAAATGCAGACCCTGAGTCGCAGAACCTGATGCGCGTCACCCCTCTCAAGAGGGATCATCAGTCAAGGCAACGGGAAAGTTGCTGTTGCCTTCTGCATGTACAGACGGCTCGTTCAACATGCATTCCGTTTGTGCTGTGACTGGTTGTTACAGTGGCAGCATGGTTTCCATGAGACCACCAAGTCCCCGTCTGTGTGGATTGGCGGCGTGATCTACCTGCCTAATTATACAAGATAATCACCACTAAGTGTCCGTGCTAATGCTCAGTATGCTCATGGGCGCTGGCCAATGATATCCACTTGGCGTCAGTCATCGCTTCACATCAAAGTACCAGCTGTTGGTAGTTGCAACTTCTCACTACCGAAGCAGTGCCGCTTGAGCTTTGGACTCTGATCGCGAGTCGCAATCAGAGTGTGTGCCGTCATCTGAGCACTGCTGACGCATGCTCTCTCACTGATGACTACTACTGATTGAAGTATTGCTGAGGCATTAGATACTACTGCAACTTCAAGTATAGCCGAGGGCGTGAAGAAGCCCAGATCCACGCTTGCTACAGGAGGGTCCAAATGTCATGTGACGAGATGACACAGTGCTCAGCTACGCTACCAGTCACCCCCGCCGTGGGAGCACCTTCACACACGCCCTACGCAGCTGGGCGCCACCTACGCCATAGTCTACGGCTGGTGGCCCCGCAGAACTGGGCAAACCGGTGCACCTACTACAGGGCCGCAGGCCGCTTCGCATCAAGGGTTTGGCTAACCCTAGTAGTGCAATTACAGGTCTACAGGCCGCGTTGCAAGGCGGGTGGGGCCGCATCTACCTCATTTGCGGTGTTGCGGCATGAGTGGAGATGACCTTGTGGCGTCTCTCCCTCCACAACATCCTGGTCCCCCCCCCCCCTGATATGTACTAGTTTATTCTGCTTTGCTGGCTGCGCCAGGCGGCGGTCATGCCGTCATTCGGCGACGCCGACCTGTACAGAACGCTCAACGATGAAATGATGCTACACTTGCGGCCAGTATCTACACGTACCTTGTGACAAGGTGTCTCAATGCGCTTGACTGTCACTTGTAACGCATGTACTTTTTTTATATTCCACTTGATGGCTGTGGAAATGCCGTCCCGCCATATATGGTTTTTCGCCTTGTGTTCGCTCTTGAATGTAGCATGCACAGCTTGCACGCCACACCCCGCCCCCTACGTCACCCACTACAAAGCACGTGCAAGCGACTGTCCCACACACACTAGAAGAAACACACAGGTGCTACTGGTACATTGTTCTGCAGGTGGCGGTCATGCCGTCATTCGGCGACCCCGGCCTGTACGCCACGCTCAACGATGACTTTACCACACTTCGTACCGGAATTCACAAACTCGTACCGCGTCACAAGTTGTCTCATTGTGCATGGACGATCACTTGTAACACATGTACAACCGGTACTTTATTCTGCAGGTGGCGGTCATGCCGTCGTTTGGCGACCCCGACCTATACGCTACGCTCAACGGCTCGGAGCCGAGCAGCGGCAACTGGGAGTACATGAGCAAGCGCTGGTGGACCGTGAGCGAGCAGGTACGTGCGTATGTATGCGTGTGTCTTTGGGTATGTAGGTGTTGATGATGCCTTTGGGTATGTGTGTATGCGTGTCTTCGGGTATGTGTGTATGCGTGTGTTTGGGTATGTACTTTTCATTAATTCTCGCTCAGGGCGCGAAAAAGCCCACACGCGTGGTATCTCAGCTTGCTGTACGGAACCTACATGTCATGTGTCGGTCCGAAAGTGTCTCAGTGACAACCACTCAAACGCCGCCGCCTGGGTATGTACATGTGTGTGATAAGTACACACGGATGTCACTGAATCATCTTCATGAATGCTGTCTCTACGCGCAGGTGGTGATCAGACCCGGCGACCCGGCGCCGCTGCGCGACTGCCTGACGGAGCCGTGCACGTTGAAGTTGGCCGTGTACGGCGCGCAGCGCAGCGAGTTTGAAGTTGTGGCCACTTCAACAAGCGCGGCCACGCAGGTACATGCACCCGCTATTTCAACGGCGCATGCGTTGCGGTCAATTTGCGGAGCCGCGCACGTTGAAGTTGGCCGTGTACGGGGCGCAGCGCAGCAATTTTGAAGTTGTGGCCACTTTAATAAGCGCGGCCACGCAGGTACACACGCACGCGCGCAGTCTTCCGCGATGCACGTCGGCGGCGCATTCGTTGAGGTCCACCGCGGACAGCGCGGCACGGTGCACGTGAGGGTGCCTGTTGACGTGACACGCCTCATGACCCACCCCCCCTGCCCCGTCATGCAGCCACTGGCGGCAGCAGCGTCCCCAAACACAGTCCGCATGGGCGCCCAGCATACTTTGATCTCCGGGAACTTCAGCGCGAGTGCTTGAACTTCAACTCTCTACTATCATGTGCAGCTGCTTTGAAGCGCGGCGCACTCGGGCCTCGTCCGTGCGCGCGTCTTTACCACTGCGATTTTCTTGGTCAGACTACTTCACCTTAAGGTTCAGAGATGACAACTCAGCTTTACCCGTTGATGTGACGTACATCCCTCTCACAGCTGCTGGGAGGAGCGGCGTACTTGGGCGTCGTCCGCGCGGGCGGCCCTGCGTACTTCGACCTTCTCGCCGACGCCGCGGCGGGCACCATCCTTACATTTTCAACTTCTCTTCTTGCTGTCTTATCAAAGTGCTTCAAACATGAACTTCGCACTCTTTCTGCAACTTTGCAGCTACTGGGAGGCGCGGCGTACTCTGGCGTCGTCCGTGCGGGCGTCCCCGCGTACTTCGACCTGCTCGCCGACGCCGCGGCGGGCGGCTCCTTCGCGCTGTCGCCGCTGGCCGGCGCGCCCGCGCTGTACGCGGACTGCGGCAAGGACGTGTTTCCCACAGCGGAGAGTCACAAGTGGGCGCTGCACCTGAATGGCAGCTCGGGGGGGCTGCTCAGCGTCTCGGGTGAGGCGCGCACGGCGCGAGAACTGGCTGCGTGCGAAGCGCCATGCGCATGTTTTCATCAGTGTCGCGCATAAGCACAACGGTCAGGTTCAGGGCAACATGGCCCAAGGCCAGAGCTAGGGCATTTCCCACGGCAGAGCGTCACAAGTGGGCACTGCAGTTGAACAGCAGCTCCGGGGGGGCTGCTCAGCGTCGCGGGTGAGGCGCACGCGCGGCGCTGTGTGTGTGCTGGTGCGCGTTCGCTCGCCAAGTGCTGTCGAGTGTGCGCGCGCATCTAAAATCAGAGGTGTGCGTGCATGCGCGGGTTGGGTTGAGGGTCGGGGCTACATCAATCCAAGGCAAGTAGTAGGGTCGGGGCATTCCGGGTCAATCACACCGGGCATTCTCGTGGGCCGCCGCACACACATGTACTCAGCGGCGCTGCCGACTCTGTTCAATCACCACAAACGCCCGCCCGCTGTTGGTGTTGCATGCATACTAGGCGGCGGTGCCGCCGCCGCAGGCTGCTCCATGGAAGGCGACCTCAAGCTGCGCGCCTGCGTGGCTACAACTTCAGCTGTACGCATGCCATTGCGCACTCACCAGGGTCAGGCATAGGCTTCGGAACCCCCCCCCTGGTGCAGCCACATAGCACTCCGCGCCAATCATTTGCTATAACCCCCCCCCCCCCCCGCCCCCCCTTCCCCTCCTTTATCGTTGATACCTGGCAGCGCCGCCGCTGCAGGGTGGTCCACAGAAGGCGGCCTCGATCTGCATGCCGCAATAGCCACATTTCCAGCTGTATACATTCCTTCAGGCACAGACTCCACGCATGCAGGTCCGTTCGGCTGCGCGTACTCCCTACCCTCACTCGGCACCATAGTCTCCCCCACTAATCATGCTTTGAAAATGCGTTTTCCAGGCGCTGCCGCAGCGAGGTGCTTCACAGCGGCCACAACTTCAACTTGTCATGCAGCTACATGGCACTCCACGCGCTTCCTTTCACACACACACACACAACACACACACCCTTATCCTTGACACCAGGCGGCGCCGCCGCCGCCGCGGGCTGCTCCACGGAAGGCGGCCTCGAGCTGCGCGCCGCAACGGCCACAACTTCAACTGTATGTATACATGTATAGGGCCAGACCGCCAGATCGTGCAGCTACATAGCACTTCACGCAATTCCCGCCCCCCGTCCCCCCCCCCCCTCCGTTTGCTTTCTTCCTTGACGCCAGGCGGCGCCGCCGCCGCCGCCGGCTGCTCCATTGAAGGCGGCCTCGAGCTGCGCGCCGGCGTCGCGACAGAGCCCGACGCAGCGGCAGCAGCGGCGACAGCGCCTGCGGCAGCGGCAGCAGCGACATCCAGCGCGGCGGCGTTCGTGCTGCTGGGCCAGAGCGGCGGCGCCGCCGTGGCGCCGGCGCTCGCGCGCCTGGGGCTGCCCATGGGCGGCCTCGTCGCCGAGCACGCGATGAAGTACTTTGAGGTGCAGGGTTGAAGTTGAAATTGGTGTTGAAGTATTAATTGCTTGAAGTTTTGAATGGTTGAAGTTTGATTGGTGCTGTGTCACTTGTTCAAGTGCCCATGGGCGGCCTCGTCGCGGAGCACGCCATGAAGTACTTTGAGGTGGGTGTTGAAGTTGCAGGGGGCGGTGACCAGAGGTGTTTTTAAAGTGCCGAAGCGGCGGCCTCGTCGGCAGATGAAGTACTTTGAGGTAGGGTGTGAAGTTGCATGGGGGCGGTGTTTGAAGGTGCTCAAGTGCTCGTGAGCGCCCTTGTCATGCAGCACGAGATCACGTCCTTTAAGGTGACGCGATGAAGCTGCCATGCAGCTCATTGGTGCAAGGGCCCATTGGCGGCCTCGTTGCACAGCACGAAATGAAGTACTTTGAGGCGGGGTGCTGAAACTTGCGGGGGCGCCGTTCAAGCTCATGATCATGCTGAATCGCCAATAAGCGGCCTGGTTGCGCGGCAATCGATAGAGTGCTTTGAGGTGATGCGCACTTCAAGAACAGCACCCAATAACGTTCAGGAGGCCATGTGCACCACTCAGTGTGCCTTGCTGAGCTGTTGCGAGTCGATGCTGGACTCGCACAAGGGTCAACAAAGTTGAAGTTGTAAGACTACACATACACACAATACGATAGTTACTCGATTGTGATAGCCGTGGCGCCGGGCGGCGCCTTCATTGCGGCACTCGTGCAACCCATGCGAGGTGCGCGGGAGTTGTATGTAGCCATGTCCCGACCCTCAACTTCAATTTGGAGCGCGCAAGCTGCAGCCCCAAGACCCTGAACTTCAACTTGATAACAGACGCGCGCAACTTCAACCATGGTGCAGGTGCGCCGCGGCAAGGACCGCACAACGGCGGTGGAGATATCCGCGTTCGCCGCGAGCGGCATGGTGGGGCTGTACCTCGGCGCTGCGCCGCCCAAAGCGCTACCTTCGTGGGACCCTGCCACCTCGGAGGTATGTATGTGTTGCAAAAAATGCTACCTACCCATTCCCCTATTTGTCTGGAATCTGTACTTCGGGGCTGGCCGCCCAAGGCGCTTGTTTCGTGGGACCCTGCCACCTGCGAGGCATGTATTGCCGCCATGATCATGTTACATACCTGTGTCCCTTGTTGCCTGATTCGTATCTCGACACTGCGCCGCTCAAGGCGCCTCCTTCGTGGGACCCTGCCACCTCTGCGGTATGTATGTGTTGCAGTTGATCATGCTACCTACCTACCTATATGGTAGGTCATGAGCGATCTTGATAGCCGCCCGGTTGTGTTGAGGTACTCAGGAACAAAACTTGCAGTCAGAACATGGCAGGCGCCGCCGCGGTCGCTGATACGTGGGGCGGCAGGCAGTCAGCTTCAAGGACTACTTCAACAGTGTTTCACATCTTCAACTGCGTATGCGTGTGCACTGCTGCCAGGTGGTTGGCACTGCCCGCGGTCGCTGAGACGTGGGCGGCGGCTCCTCATTCATCCCTCAGAAAATTGTACGTCAATCCTGCTGTTCCTTACATTTTCAACTGCTTACAATGCATATGACGGCGGCTCCAAAAGCGGCACTTTGCTCTTCTTCCAGCTTCAACTGTGCATGTACGTGCGCTGCCGCCATGTGGTGGGCGCCGTCGCGGTCGCTGAGGCGTGTGATATTGTCTCCTCATGCACCCTCTCAAAAGTGGTGCCTCACCAACTGGTGTTCCATCAGACTGTCATCATATCTTCAACTGCTTGTTCATGTGCTCTGCTGCCAGGTGATGGGCGCCGTTGCCGTTGCTGAGACGTGGGGCGGCGGCTCCTCATTCATCCTCTCAAAATTGGAAATTATAACCTGCTGTTCCTTCCATCTTCAACTTATGCTAATGCACATGCACTGCTGCCAGGCCTGCTGTTCCATACATCTTCACATGCACTGCTGCATGCCCCTTACCATTTCAACTTGTTATGCATGTGTGTGCACTGCTGCCAGGTGGTGGGCGCTGCCGCCGTCGCTGAGACGTGGGGCGGCGGCTCGTCCCTTACCGTGACGGCGGACGAGGACCTGCTGACTTCAACTCTGTGCCCGGACGCGAACGCGGACTGCTCGTTCGTGGCAGCAGTGCTCGGCCTCAGCGCTCAGGAGGTGAGTACTTGATTCGTTTGTTACAGTGATGCTGAGTATCATGTTGCGGCAGCAGTGCTAGGCCTCAGCACTCAGGAGGTCAGTACTTGAGTCATGTGTGTCAGCAGTGCTCAGTGGCAGCGATGCTCGGGCTCAGCACTCCCTGACGTGAGTCTTCGAGTTTCTTGTGACAGCAGTGCTCAGCATTGTTTGAAGCGGCAGTGCTCGTCCCAGTGCTCAGGAGGTGAGAGTGCAGTGTCTCACGCAGTCCTGCTGGGAAAAACGTATCGTCTCTGGAGCAGTTTACTGCAGAGAGGTCGCGGCCGTCGGCGCGTGGTGGCTGCTAGCAGGTCTGACTTCGCTTGTTCGTCCATTCATATATTCATTCATTCGTTCATTCATTCATCCAGCAGTGGTCAGCCTGCTTGCATAGGAGGGAGACGAGGCAGTGCTTCGCTCGGCTGATGCTGATAAGTTTGGTATTCCTGCGCCGCGGGCGCAAAGAGCACACGTGCAGGTTTTGAGGTTCAAGAAATAATACAAAAAACAGTATTAGGTGAGGTAGATTTTATACCAGATGTAGGTTTTAAACAGCACATCGGTCAAGTTTTTTTTGAAATTCACGGTTTTGAAACTGGAAGGGCCGCTCTTCAAGCAGAAATTTCCGTCGGCTGATGCCATGAGTGAGTTTGGTGCTTACACATCAATCTTTTCTGCGACAGCAGACCCTGTCCTGATTGCGCATATGCTAAGGCATCAGCTTCGAAATGCGGCCGCACCTGACTGGCAGCTCTGCCACACTGGGGTGGCAGCTTTGCCGGCATATTGCTGCCAGTGACTGGCAGCTTTGCCATTCTTGGGTGGCAGCTGTGCCGGCATATTGCTGCCAGTGACTGGCAGCTTTTGCCATTCTTGGGTGGCAGCTTTGCCGGCATATTGCTGCCAGTGACTGGCAGCTTTGCCGCACTTGGGTGGCAGCTTTGCCGAGCATGTTGCTGTCAGTCAGGTGTGGCAGCATTTCGCAGCTTGTGCCTTAGCATATGCGCGATCATGACAGGGTCCGCTGTGGCAGAGGAGAATGATATGCCAGCACCAAACTCATCAGCTGACGGGAATTTCTGCTTGAAGGAGCGGCCCGAGGAACACTATATGTATATGTATATGTTGTTGACCGCACACTATGTTCTTTTGAGTGTGGCTTTGGCACATTTTGCTTCGTTTGCTGACGCAGATGCTGCTTGACGCATTACTCCTATGATCCTTTGGCGCACTCGCTTGCTGCCACGTGAGCAACGCGCATAGAGTGTGATTCAGCTGCGATCGTCACCTGCCTCAACGTGCATTCACAGCAGCATTCCTCCACATGCGTCCTCGGTCGTCCAGCGCCCTGCACCCCCTGCTTGAGAGTCCCCATGGATGTGCACGCAGTGACAGCTGCTTACAGCCATCGTCATGCAGCTCCACGTGTCAGGATCGTTTTTGGTTAGGGTTTGAGCTGAGCGGTGTGCAATTCTTAGGGTAAGGGATAAGGTTTTCCATCGTTTCAAGCCTGTGTGGGTGCCCCTGGCGCTGCTTCGCGTGTGCCGCTGGGTTAGCGTTAGGGTTAGGGTTAGGGTTAAAGTTAGGGTTAAGGCTACATTGCGTCAGCGCTCAGTGCCTAAAGCCAGCGAGAACGAGAGCGCTGGGGCGGATGCTTTGCGCCTGCTGCAGCCCTATCTGTGACAGCGTTGCTGGTGCCCACATGCGCAGGGTTTGGGGGTCAGGGTCAGGGCTACCCTAACCCTAACCTTCAGCGCAGGCAGAGTCACAAGACGAATTCATGCGACTTCTGCATTTTACTTCTGAAGGGGAAGTTTCATAAATGCGGCAAGCACTTGGTGTCCTGTGTTTCACTAACCCTGGCCCTAGCTGTACCCGCTTCGCTCGTGCTCGCGTGCACAGCAGACATCCAGGAACATGTCCTGTATTGAATTAAACCTGCCCCTGACCCAGCTTAACTTTGCTTTGTGCATGATTGTGCAGGGCGGCATCCTTGCACCTTGATCATTGTAGTCCGAAGGCGAATCATGATCACCAGCATCATGCAGCAGCAATCACGCAACTTCACCACTCACGCCCCGTGTCGAACGTGCCTATTCCCGTGTCGAACGTGCCTATTCCTCACCCTGAACCTAGCTCAATTTCGCTCGCGACTGCCCGCGCAGGGCGGCAGTGCGTTCCAGGTACTGGCCACGGCGCCAGACACGGCGACGCTCGTCGTCGAGGGGGTCCCCCTGTGGGCCAGGTATGTATGTATGTAGAAGTATGTGCACATGAGCAAACCTCAAGGAAAAAAGAAGCAGAGGGGGTCCCCCTGTGGGCAGGTATGCTGTACACGCGATTGCAGGCCTCAACGCACGCATCAGCTTGTACGTCGCTGCTGGTTGGCGTCTTGATGTGCGCGACATGTACATGTGTGTCCATACACAAGAGCAAAAGTCTAGGAGGTGTGAAGCAGAGCTGTTATGTGCCGCTTCTTGCCTAACCCTAACCCTAACTCTAGGGTGCACGACTCTCATGCGCTGCGGGTGGCCCGCAGCAGTGCTCTGCCCGTTGCGCTTTCGGGTTTGCGTGTACGCACAATTGCGGGCCTCAACAAAACTAACAGCTCTTACGTCGTTCCTGATTGGCGTCGGCACGACAAACGACGCAGCGTGTGAACCCAGGCGCTCCGCCGCGCTGTCGGACTGTGTGAGCGCCGGGGGGTTAGGGTTAGGGTCAGGGTTAGGGTTGCTGCCCTGCTGCTACACCACTGGACTGGTGCCTATTGCTTGTTCGATGTTGAGGCAGCGGCTCGTACGCGGATCAGTCAACTGCCATTACTTGGTCACTATGAAGAGCTCAATGCTGACTCTACGTTGAAGTCTTGCCGATGCACTCACTTACTCTATCCCCATTTATCATCGCGTCTGTGCCAGCAACGAGGCCAAGATCATGCGCTACTTCCGCGCGACGGTCGTGGAGCCTAACGCGGACTTGTCCATCGCCGTTACGCCCATTGCTGGCGACCCCGACATCTTTGTCAGCGCGCCGGGCGCGGACCCGCCCACAGTGCTCAACAGCACGTGGGCGAGCGCGCGCTTCGGTGGCGACTCGCTGCAAGTGCAGGCAAGAACGCCCAAAAGTTAGAACTGTGTAGCGATCAACTTATGACGAAGTTGAGTGAGTCATGTGCACGTCTGCGCGTCTGAATATCGGATCTGGCTTGTGATAATGCGCTCCGGTTCATCCACAGTGCTCAACAGCACGTGGGCGAGCGCGCGCTTCGGCGGCAACTCACTCCAAGCGCAGGCGAGCTCACTGGCCGTGTGCGTAGGGACGTGCTTGCGGACGCAAGACCTGCGTGTTGCGCTTCGTGGTCTCTTGCGACTCTGGAAAAGATGCACATTTCAGTACGGCCTCGTCACCGTGGTCATGACCGCACTTGTAATCCACACGGCTCAGCAGCACGTGGGCGCGCGCGCGCTGCGGCGGCGGCGACTCGGTGCAAGCGCAGGCGAGTTCGTGGTGTCGCCGTTTGGAATGGACGCTGCCACTGACACCGATTGGGTCCGACGAAGCGCAGATGGCAGCATCCTGACATGCTTCAGTACCTTGCACGTTGTATGTGTATTGCGGTGCAGGCGGAGGACATGGCGGCATACTGCGATCCGCTCAAGCACCCACTGTTGAAGTTGACACCGTTGAAGCGACACACACGGCCACTGCCGCTGCTGCCACTGACGCCGATTGCACTCAACGAAGCGCAGCCAGCAGAACCTCACATGCTGCAGCTTTTTTCACATTGTTTGTGTCTCGCAACGCAGGCGGAAGATATGGCGGCGTACTGCGACCCGCTCATGGGCCCGTGCGACTACATCATCGGCATCAACTCGTGGTCCACGTCCGTGTACACACTTCAGGTGTGTGACTCTCCTACTCAGGCCCCGTCCCTCGCAGTTCAAGCGCCGCTCCGAGCAGCGCCTCAAGCACCCGGTCTCATAATGTTGCGACTCTGCCGCTTTAGCAGCACGTCAAATGCGCAAACTTGTGAAGGTGTCCTTCAGAGTTTCGTTACCTCGGCAACTGCCGCCAACAAAAGCGGACGGCCGTGGCGTCAGGCGACGCCAGCGCCGCTGCCATGTCGCTCACGAACGCGCCACCGCCGTCAGCAGCGGCATGCACAGTGGCCGCAGCACGCTTGCGGATTATGCCTGCATCGTGCCCATACATGCATACCACACAGCCATACATGCCTACCCCATGTTGTGCAGGTCTCAATGGGTGGGGGCTGGCAGCGGCGGCTGACCTCACGCTTTTGACGCATGCTTTGCACACTGGTCGCAGACACACACCCCATACGCGCATAGGTTAACATGCCTACCCCCGCTGTGTTCTGTCTAGGCCTTTATGGGCAGGGGCTGGCGGCAGCCGCTGACGCACACAATCAGCGCCTTGCATCAAATCGAGCCTATGCACTCCTGCCCCCCACACACATTCTCATACCATCCCATTTGCATCCATCTACCCCATGTTGCGCAGGTCTCAATGGGCAGGGGCTGGCAGCGGCCGCTGACCCTGGTGACGGGGCAGCCGCAGGTTGGCAGAGTCGGCGACGGCGAATACGCGTACTATCAGGTAAGGGTATGTTAGATCACAGTTACACTCACTCGTCAGGTTGAAGTTGCGCTGGTGGCGGGGCAGCCGCAGGTCGGCAGAGTCGGCGACGGCGAATACGCGTACTATCAGGTAAAAACAAAAACGGCCTCAGAGTTGATACGCTTACTATCAGGTAAGGTTTTGTGAAGTATTGGGCTACAATCACCCTCTTTTGACAGGATGAAGTTATGTTCCTTTCTGTAGCGGGGCAGCCGCAGGTCGGCAGAGTCGGCGATGGCGAATACGCGTACTATCAGGTAGGATTTACGAAGTTTCAGATTAAAATCACCATCTGTTGTCAGGTTGAAGTTATGTTCGTTTCTGTGGCAGGGCAGCTGCAGGTTGGCAGAGTCGGCGATGGCGAGTACGCGTACTATCAAATGGAGAGAGGCTTCAGCTCGGTGTCAAGGGGATTCATATCGCCCCCATTTTTCAAGTTGAAGTTATGCTGGAAAGTTTCTATTCTGTGGCGGAAAGGCCGCAGGTCAGCAGGGTCAGCGACGGCGAGTACGCGTACTACAGTATCAGGCGAAAAACAAAGGGCCTCAGTGTAAACTGGATTAAACCACCCTCACTTTTCAGCTTGAAGTTATGCTGTAAAATCTCTATTCTGTGGTGATGTCGGCACGGTCGGCAGCGGCAGCACACATACTAGTCATGTCGACAATGCGCAGTTTATTTCAGATGATGGTGCTAGGAACGGACAGCGGCGAGGTGCGCGTGGCCATCAGCGCTCAGCGCTGACATGTATATTTCATCTCTGTAACTGTTCTCACCTGGTAAATACAGGCGCTGACAGCAGTTGTATGTTTGTTGCATTGGTCATGCTAGCGACAGACACAGACCGCTTTTTTTTTTTCTCCGTACGTGTAATAACGTTCATGTACAAGCCCATCTCTCATGACGGTGGTGTGACTCCTGTGTGACAATGGCGCGTGCCTCGCAAGCGCCTTACATGCTATCTCTGTCGACAATGCGTTCCTGTTTCAGATGACGATGCCAGAGGTGGGGGCGAGTGGCGGCGCGCCGCGCGTCGCCATCACCGTCACTCCCACCGACGGCGGCGACACGGACGTCTTTGTGACTGCGTCGAGGGACAGGGAGCCCGGCCAGCACTCGTACGACGTGCGCAGTCAGGCGTGGACGGGCAGCGACGTGGCCGTCTTCGCGGAAGGTGGGGGTTGAACTGTCATTTGCTTGAAGTGTAAGTGTCAGTTGCTGAAAGTTGTTGTTGAGGTTTGCTGCGGTTTGGACGCATCAGGCGTAGACGGGCAGCGACGTCGCCGTCTTTGCGGAAGGTGGGCGTAACTGTCGTTTGCTCAAAGTTGCTGTTGACGTTTGCTGAATCTACGAACCTCCCGCATCGCGTCGAGTGTACATGTGTGCACTGATGGTAATGCACGCGTACGACGTGCGCAGCCAGGCGTGGACGGGCAGCGACGTGGCCGTCTTCGCGGAACTTTCATTTGCTCGAAGTAAAAGTGTCATTTGCTGCAAGTTTTTGTTGAGCTCCTCTGGGTGAACCCTGTGCATCGCTGCGAACGGCGTCAGGGGCGTCCTCTGCTCCATCACATTGTTCGAAATAGCACTTTAGCCGCGCCTGGTGTGCCCATCACTATCTGCTCAACCCCCCCCCCCTCCCCTCCAGGAGCACCCAACTACTGCATCGGTTGCACCCTCAACATCGCCGTGAAGGGTTTCAGGGGGAGCGCCTTCTCCATTACGTAGCACTTGCTTTATGTCTGGCAACCCTCATCCTAACCCTAAACCCCAACCCCCTAACTTCTAAGCCATTACTGATTCCCCCCCCCCCCCCCTTCCCCCCAGGAGCCCCCAACTACTGCACCGGCTGCACTCTCTACATCGCCGTGAAGGGCTTCAGGGGGGGCGCCTTCTCCATCACGGGCGAAGTGGATGGGGGTCTCACGCTCCTACAGGCAGGCCTGCCAGTCGCGGGGGCCATTGTCAACGGCACGAGCCGCTACTACGTGCTGCACAGCCCCGAGGGTGCAAGAGACATCGTTGAGGTGGGGGGAGGCAGTTGTCGTGAAGCCCCGTCCTTGCTTGCACTGTTGATCGTTCATGGAGTGCGGTCTGTACTGCAGGCGTACTCGTGCGGTCCCGGCATGAGCGGCACCTTGAACTTCAGTGTCGACCTCGATTGCAGGTTTGCAGGTGTCAGCTGCCGGCCGACTAGTCGGCCGCGCGCGTGACGACGGCGTAAAACGCGAGTCTCATCTTTTCACACCTGATGTGAACTGTCGCAATTTGAGTCTCAAGCGTTTGCAGGCGCTGAGGGTGCCACGTAAGATGCGTGCTACTGAAACTGCACTGTACTTCGCATAGCTCTGCGAGCACATCGCACTGAGCGCCACCACTGACTAGTCACATACATTACGACATGAGTCACACGGCACATCAATTTTGACGGGAATCGGTCCATAGGTTCGCGATATATGTACGTCTGAAAATGACAGTCGAGAACTGTGAACGCGACAGTAGGTGCGTAAGCGATCCTTGCGGTGGACTGAACCGTCAACAGTGTGAGCTGGTGCTAGTGTAGACTACCAGCTTACCGTAACCCTAGGCTAGGGCAACGGGGATCACATCCCCACGGTCCAGGCAGAGTTGGGGTGATGCCTAACCGATGGATGTAGATCTATGGCAAGTTCCAAGTTTGAATACTTGTTGTTACAGTAGCTCCGCTATTGCTGGCGGAGCTTAGACCTGATCACATCCCATAAATTCTGTTTCTGATGCAGGTCCGCCCTAACGTATCTCAATGACAGGCCACTGTGTACATGAAAACGGGCCTAGGTGCGGTGTGGACATCCCCTAATCCTTGCCTGCCTGAAGATCTATTCTCATTCCATCATCCACTTTGATGCTATTGCTAGTGCCCCTAACGTCCCTGACTGACGGCTCCAACTTGTTCGTCAGCAATGTGATGGTTGACGCAGGGTCACCCATACGTGAATGAATCACCCAACTGCTGTTCAGTCATGAATGAAAATATCGCCCCGACAATTGTTCAATCATGAATTGATCCTGACGGGCAACCTCAAACCTGCATGCCAATGCGCAATCTTTTTGCGGAGTACCAACACGCAACTGATCTGTGCATGCAACTCATTCATGAATGAATCATCTGATCATCATTGAATCATGAGTTGGTGTTGGTGTCGCAGATGCGTCTGACGCCGCTGATGGGCAACCTCAACTTCAAACCTCCAGCTGTATGTGTCAGTGCGCGAATTTGGCGCGGATCCCAATCACGCGCAACTGTTTTGCGAATGCCACTCATTCATGAATGAATCATCTGATCATCATTGATTCATGAATAGGTATCGCTCTCGCAGGTGCGCCTGACGTCGCTCACGGGCGACTCCAACCTGTACGTGCATCAATCACATAGTTTGCTGTTCAACCATGAATGAATCATCTGATCCTTTTTTCAAACATGAATTTGTGTTGCTGTCGCAGGTTCGCCTCACGGCACTCACAGGCGACTCCAACCTATACGTCAACGCCGGCTTTGATACGGAGCTGCCGGGGCCGGGGCAAGAGCGCTCTCACTGGTCGAGCGAAAAGAAGGTGATGCAACTCGCTTTTGCAGTGCTGCAAACATCACAAAGCATTCGTCAACTAACAACTAGTAGGAACTGTTTTTGTCGCGAGGGAGGGTGCGCTCTCACCGGTCGGGCGAAAAGAAGGTGAAGCGACTTATCTACTGTTACAACACAAGCATTGGGGCTTGTGCCATGGCTCGCCCGTGTACAGCACGCGGTTTTATCGCCACTCAAACCAGAGACATTCGCTTAACGGCTTTACCTGTTTCGCTAACATGTTCGACGATGCCCTCCATGCACTGCCCCTCGGATGCGCACTTCTGCGCTGGCTGCGACTATGCCATTGGCGCAGAGCGCTGGTGAGGGCGCATTCAACACCACTGTGCTGACCCTAGCATAAGGGTTGATGCAATGAATTTGCCCCCACATGGGTGGCTTCGGCGACAACTCACGCAGCCTAACCCTAACTCTAACCCTAACCCTAACCCTAAACGTGCCTGCGCAACAGCTGCAAAAAGAGGGAGATGATGCCATCTAGGCACTGCTTACCAACTCGAACTACAGTCCGGGCTGCGACTATCACTGGTATGCGCAGCGCTAGGCGAAGCAGCGCGCAGCGCCACCGCTCGAACCCTAGCATTAGGGTCCAGTCTATGCCGCGATGTCTTGCGTGTAGGCAGCTTCAGCGGCCACTCAACAAATCAAATGTCTTCGCCACTGCTGCGTCAACAGGGCGACGATGCGATCCAGGCGCTGCCGACCGACGCCCACTACTGCTCCGGCTGTGACTACGTCATTGGCGTGCACGCCGCCAAAGAGGCAGCGCTCAACGCCACAGTCCTAACCCTACCATGAGGGTTTATGCTTTGATGCCCCCGAGTACATGACAAGTTTCCAGCCTTCTCAAACAAGCAATGTCTGTGCAAACGCTGCACTGCTGCGTCAACAGGGCGACGATGCGATCCAGGCGCTGCCCACCGACGCCCACTACTGCTCCGGCTGTGACTACGTCATCGGCGTGCACGCCGCTGGCGAGGGCGCGCTCAACACCACCTTCACGCTGGAGGCTACCATTGGCGGCGGCGGCGGCGGCGGCGGTGGCGGCGGCGGCGGCGGCATAGTGACGCTCGTGCACGGGCGGCCGCAGAATGGGCGCCTCAGTCCCAGCTCCAGCAGGTATTACGCTGAAGTAAGGGGAATTTGAAGTTGAGATTGAAGTTGAAGTTGGAATGTGTCGCTCCACGGCGCGCACGCTCGTGTGCTGTAAGCTTTGTACATGCTTTGCTTGAAGTATGCGCTTTTGCATTGACTGTTCTGCACTTGCGTTTGGGATCGCCTCAGTCCCAGCTCCAGCAGGTACTAACCCTAACCCTAACCCTAACCCTTTGGATAAAGATTTTAAATGTTGAGGTTTTCAGAGATAATGCGTCGCTCCACGGCAGGCGCGCACGCTTGCGTGCCATGCGTTTTGCACGGCGGCGTGCGTACCGCTGTCTTACTGTTCTGCACTCGCCTTTATGAGCGCCTCAGTCCTAGCTCCAGCAGGTATTGTTGCCATGAAATTGCGAGGGAGTTGGAGTCTACAACGGAGTGGAACACCCGTGCGCGATGCATATGAAGCCACCATGCTGCTGTTCGTGTGTAATGGTATACCGTCTCCACTTGCCTCGCGGACTTGTAGATTGCCTTGTACATGTTGGTGTTCGTCACGTCAACCTCAGCGCTGACCCTTGTTGTTCGCCACTCATGCGCTCCTGCTTGCAACAGCGCGTGTTAACATTTAGCGCTCGCCCAGTGCCCCGACGCCGTGTACTGGTTGGTGCCGCCGCCGTCATGTACCCGATTGGCGTCAACAAAGGATCGGTATGTCATTTCGTGATGCAAGGCGTGGCATTATGCTCAACCCTGCCTCCCTTCCCCACCCCCTCCCCGCACCGTGATCATGACAGGTGCTACAGCATTGCGCTGGTCTCCGACGCAGAGACTTTGGCCCTGACGCTCACCACGCTGAGCGGTGCTGCCACAGACGAGCATTAAAATAAGTATGAACAGTTCTGTCATTTACTGCCATCACATCAGACAGTGTGACGGTATGCCGTGACGCTGCCTTTCTCCCGTCTGCCCCACAGGTGCTACAGCATCGCGCTGGTCTCCGACGCCGAGACCCTGGGCCTGACGCTCACTACGCTGAGCGGTGCAGCAGACATGTACCTCGTCGCCTCCGCCGCCGCCGACGCCAGCGGCGCCATGCCGAATCCGGGGGACCCTGCGTCGTACAACATGACCACCAGGGGGGAAACAGGGGGGCGCGCGGGGTCGCTTACGGTGGAAGGCGCTGGCACTGGCGAACCGGCCGCGTTCATCATCTGCGTCTGGTGAGTTTCGAGGTTGAAATTGAAGTTGATCTGCAATTGCAGTGTGAACAGCCACTTGTTGAATCCCCGGCGTGCTTTGCGTCGTACGACTTGAGCACCAAGGGGCAGGTGGGGGGGCGCACGGGGTCCCTTACGGTGGAGGGTGCGAGCACTGGCGAACCCGCCGCGTTCATCGTCTGCGTGTGGTGAGTTTTGAGGTTGAAGTTGAGTTGCGGTTGCAGTGCCAGCGGCGCCATGCCGGATCCGGGGGACCCTGCGTCGTACGACATGACCAGCCATGAGTTTGCAGTGCTTGAGCCGTGTTTGAACCGGGCGTGCCCGGGCAGGAGCTGCAGAATGTTGATTTGTGGCCTGCTGCTTGCAGTATCTGTGTGCTGCGGTATACATCATGCAACATCTGCTACCGCAGCCACTCATGCGGGTGCAATGCGGGGGGTACACTGTATAAGACCCCCCCCCCCCCAATAAGACCCTCCGTCTTCTGAACACGGGCTTCGCAGCGCGACTGGACAGTGGGGGTTCATACTGCGTGATTTACGGTAGTGAAGTGCGCATTATCCCACCTGAATTGCCCTGTCAACGTGTGCAGATTGGGCGCGCAGGACAGCGAGTACTCCATCGGCGCTCGCCGCTTACAAGAAAGCCGTCACAGAACTGCCTTCTTCAGTAGTTAAGTAAGTCTTCATCATTCCCACCTGAATTGCCTTGTTAACATGTGCGCTGCAGGTCGGGCGCGCAGGACAGCTAGTACTCCATCGTCGCCGGCTACTCGCAGAAGGCGACTTCAACAGTGAAGTGCTCATTGTTTCCACCTGAACTGCCTTATTAACGCTGCAGGTCGGGTGCGCAGGACAGCGAGTACTCCATCGTCGCAGGCTACTCGCAGAAGGCCGTGATGCTGCAGGCGGGGGTGCCGCAGCGCCACTTCGTTCAAGACGGCGCCCCGGAGCTGTTCGAGTACCTCGTTACCTCGCCAGAAGAGGTACATCACACTTGAATGTAGCAGCAAGAGCAATTGAAGCGCACCCCGGAGCTGTCCGAGTACCTCGTTACCTTGCCAGAAGAGGTACGTCACCATTTGAATTGAGCACCACTTGAAGTTGTCAGCTTTGGGGGGCCGCAGCGCCACTTCGTACCTCGTCACCTCGCCAGAAGAGGTATGTCACCACTTAAAGTTCAAAGCCAGCTCGCCTGGCACTGTCTCCGTACCTCGTCAGCTCGCCAGAAGAGTCATGTCACCACTTGAAGTGTACAACTACCTCGCGCCTGAGCCACTTCATTCGGGATGGCGCCCCGGAGCTGCTTGAGTACCTCGTTGCATCGCCAGAAGTGGTACGTCACCACTTGAAGGTAGCAGCAGGGGTTGTCGCCGCGTGAAGGTATCAGCTCGCCCGAACCTGAGCTGTGTCAGTGCGTGGAACGTCATGGCAGCGACCTTGAGTACCCCCTCACCTCGCCGTACTTGAAGTACGAGGTACGCCAAATGGACAGATTGTTGAGCCACAAGAGCACTTTGCCAGAAGAGCTGCCTCAGTGCATGAAATGCTGCACCGTAACAGTTCAAGCCAGTGGAGAACCTCGTTCCCTCGCCGGGAGTGGCATGTCAAATGCGTCAATTGTCAAGCTGCAGCAGCAGTTCAAGCCAGTGGCTAGAAGAGGCACGTCCATCTATAAGTATGTCAGTGCATGAATGATTGTTTATACATACTTACTTGAAGTACATACATGCATACGTGCAGTGTCTATGCGTATGCGTACATACTTACATTGAAACATACATACCTTTGTACCAAACATGCATACCTGTTCTTCGCCGCGCCCCGTCAGGATGTCCAAATAACGGTCACGCCCATACGGAATCTGCGTGTCGTGTGACAGTCTGAAAAGGTCTCAATGACAAGCACTCGTTACGATGCCGCCGCCAAATGGCACCTGTACCGAACGTGCATTTATACGTGTTATTTGCCGCACCCCTTCAGGATGTGCAAATAACGGTTACGCCCATTTCCGGCGACCCCGACGTGTTTGTGGAGTGGGGCGGAAACGTGCCGCTGTGCCACAAGGAGGAGACAGGCAAGTCGCCCCTTGAACTTATTACGCGAGTCGCCCTTAAACTTATTTCAAGTCACTCCTTGAACTGCTGCAGTGCGGAGTAAGTGCATGATGCACTGTCTTTGGCTGGTCGAGCTTCTTTCGGGTGTGCCGCTGTGCCACAAGGAGGAGACAGGCAAGTCACCCCTTGAACTTGAACTTGTCCAGTGTGGTGTATATGCGATGTGGTTGGCTGGTCGAAGTTTATGCTGGTGTGCAGGTCAAGAAGTACAAGCATACAGGGTCAGTGTGATGCTCTGTGCTTTTCTGGACGAGTTTATTCTGGTGTTCTCATTAAGTGGTACCAGCACAGTAGTGTGTCGTATGCATGCATGGACACCAGGAAGGGTTGGCGTCAGCACTGGGGTTTGAAGTTGCCTAGTGGGACTTGCGGTTGAGTGGCGTGCACAACAGGGCTGAGGCAAGTCGCTTGTTGAACGTTTGTGCTGACTGACATTGTGCCATTTGCGGGCGTGCGGGCGTGTACACATCAGGGCGCATGTTCATGCGTCACCAGTTGAACTTTGAAGTGAACTTCAGAGGAGCACGCAGTACAGTATTAAGGTACTGGTGTCATGAGTGGTGAAGTATTTGCCCCATGTGGCAGCGACACTCACTACAATTTCAACTTGAACATGCGTCCAGTCACTGAGCTCACAAGCTGTGCTTGATGCTTCTGTAACGTAAGCACCTGAGCTATCACGTGTGTACTTCATTACATGACTATATTCGTGTACTCTCCTGTGCTTTTTCCGGCGTTGCACGCGCAGGTTACGCGTGCGGCAACTGGACGTGGTTAAGCATCGACAGGAGCGCTCGGCACAATACATCCGCTCACTAGGCTCACCAGCTGTGCTAGCTGCGTCTGTAGTGTATCACCTAGCTATCACACTGTTCAACACGTGTCTATATTTGTGTACTTCTGTGTGTCTGACGTCTCGGCGCAGGTTACGCGTGCGGCAACTGGACGTGGGCGTCCACCGGCAGCAGCGCTCAACACAATACATCCGCTTACTAGGCTCACGAGCTGTGCTTGATGCTCCTGCAGTGTAAGCACCTAAGCTTCGTGTGCTCTCCTGTGCGCATTTCGGCGTGGCGGTGCAGGTTACGCGTGCGCCAACTGGACATGGGCGTCCACCGACAAGCAGACAGACACCATCTTCATCGACCACGCGCACCCGGTGAGCGCTGACACGCATGCGTCACACCGCTCAGCAAGTGATGAACAGGCCTTAATGAGTGTAAGTTATTGCGTACAAAGAGTCTGGGCTGGCTAGCGGCATGCCCAGCGCTCCTTGCTGGGACGAGCAGATAGACACCATCTGCATCGACCACGCGCATCCGGTGAGCGCTGACACGCATGCGTCACACCGCTCAGCAAGTGATGAACAGGCCTTAAAGAGTGTAGGTTATTGCGTACAAAGAGGCTGGGCTGGCTAGCGGCGTGCCCAGCGCTCCTTGCCGGGACGAGCAGATAGACACCATCTGCATCGATTACACGCATCCGGTGAGCGCTGACACGTATGCGCCCACACTGCTCAGCAAGTCAGGAACAGGCCTAGTAAAGAGAGTGTGAAGTCTTTGCGTGCAAAGAGTCTGGGCGGGGCAGCGGCGTGTGCAGTGCTCCTTGCTTGGATGAGCAGATAGACACTATCTTCATTGACAACGCGCAGCCGGCGGGCGCTGAGACGCATGCGTGACACCGCTCAGTATACACGGCGCTCTTGTGGCAGGCCGCTGCAGGCGGAGGTTGCCACAGCTTCTTGCTGTGGCTGCGGAATCGTTGCGCTAATGGATGCTCTATCTTGGCTACCTTGACTCATCCTGGTAGAGGAGTAGGGTTAGGGTTAGGATAAGAGTTAGGATAGGGTCAGGGTCAGGTTTGGTGCGCAGCGCTCCTCTCTTGGCAGCGGCCAGAGATACGAGGCACAGATCTGCAGTAGCAGAGTAAAAGTGGGTGGGCGATTCTACGAACTTCTGGTGGATATTCAGCAACGTCCTTGTCGGCTGTTCCGCTGTTTTGATGCTGGCTTTTCGCTTGCAGCGCGCTACCGGCACTACAGAGTCCACACGTGGCAGCCAGTGTCTCAACCCGCCTTTTGTGATTTTCTTTCTTGTTCACCCTGTCGTGATAGATTCAATATCAAGCCTGTTTGCTGTATGAACCTGGCATCGTTTCAGCAGCGTCTTCATCCCTGACACTCGTCTACTTTGTTGGTGTGACACCGACAACAGACGAATTTCTGTCGCAGGGTCCCGACCATATCAGAGTCCGCACACATTGATGAGCGAGTCACTTTGGCAGTTTGGGTTCTTTCTGTCTCATCCCGTCAATGTTTCATACGAAAAGTAATTTACTTTGGCTGCACATTGCGCTGTTTCCAAACGTGTTCTGCCTGCAATCGCGCGCCGTCAAATCGCAATCTCTGTCGCAGTGCGACCGGCCCGACCAGAGCCCGCACATGGTGGTGACCGACCCGTGCGATCCAGCGACTGCCTATGGCGCGGGCCCGCTCGCCATCAGCATCTACGGTTATGAGGACACACAATTCACCATTGTCGTGACGCCCGTGGGGCGCGTGGTGAGCCTAGCGGGGGGCATGTCGCAGCATGGCTCAACAAGGTGAGATGTATGCGCTGTATTTGAAACAATCAGAATCATCAGGATGCAACAAATCAACTTCATGTGGATGCAGATATTAGCATATACGGCTACGAGGACAAGCAGTTCACCATCGTCGCGACGCCCGTGGGGCGCGTTGTGAGCCTCGCGGAGGGCATGTCGCAGCATGGCTCAACAAGGCGCGTATATGTATGCATGCGTGTACTGCGTCTGAATGCACTTGCACCTGTGGTACATAGTGCACCAGGCATTGAGTAAGCAAGGTCCATGCGGCACCGTCTGCGCTTCGCGAGCACGCACATTGTCACAGCCAAAGACTTGGGTAGTAATGCTTGGCACGACAGCTTCAGGAACAGGCACTTGAGGGTACGCAAGTGAGTATTTCCCCCACGCCGGTAACATGTGAATGGCGCCATCGTGCGGAGTCCACCGCAAGCAGCTGCCGATGAGCACGCCTCATCAGGCATGTAGCAGTACCCATCCTCGTTGACGTTCACGAACCACAACAGTTGACGGCTGCAACGGAGACCCCGACTGCAGACCGAAAAATAAATGTCGCCGCAGCACTGTGGTCACATGCACGCGCAGGGACGACGCCGGCATGTCCTCCTCCAACTTCAATCCTGTGTGACCTAACTTCATTGTTTACAACTGTAACTGTTGTTTTTGTCGCAGCACTGTGGTAACGTGCGCGCGCAGGGACGACGCCGGCATGCGCCGCTTTCCTAACCTTCAAAACCCCTGGTGAACCCTGGTGACTTGAACTTGAACTTCAACTCTCATTATTCGCCTCTGCTCTCTTCTGTCGCAGCACCGCCGTCACGGACGACGCCGGCATGTGCCCGCACTGCTCTAACTTCAACTCAACCCTTGGTACCGCCCACCCAAACTTCAGCTCTTTTTCCTCAACTCTGTTTGTTGTGCAGCACCGTGGTCACATGTGCGCGCAGGGACGATGCCGGCATGTGCCCGCCCGGCGCCTCCGACGGCGTGGCGCAGGCCGCGTACTACGTGTTTGAAGTTAACGGCGGCGACGTGGGACCGGTGCGTCACCTACAACACTTGATTCGTAGCATAGGTGAAATTTGAATCAGCTTGGACATATGAAACCAGTTGGTGCTGGACTTCTTGCGGTGTACAACAGGCGGCAGCGACGTGCCCGTCTATCTATGAATTTCAAGAACTGGGGCTGTGCCACGCGCTCAAGCCAACGGGTGAGTGTGCAGCCGTGACTCTCCCTTTGCATGACAGGACACCCCCATCTCAAATCACGGAAGCCACAGTGTGTCATGACGGGGGGCGGAACGCTGCCAGCTTGTCTCAACTTCAAGCCTTGGTTCTCAATCTGACAACTGTGACTGTCCTCTGGGCTGTGCCAGATGCTCCATCAGTGCTGCACTTCAGCTCTGTTTGCCTGTGACCAGATCAAACATCAGGCCGTGGCTCTCCTTTCTGCACGAAATGCCACCGCCCTGTTGATCACAGTACTCACGGTGTGCCATGATGTCGGGCGGAGCGCTGCCGCCTGCACACCTCAGTGCACATGTTCAGGCCTCAACTTCCGTACTTCAACTGTGACTTTTCTCTGTGCTCAACGGGACACGCCCATGGGGGGTTGAGCGCTGCTGCGCAAGTTCAAGCCTTGACTTCCAAATTTAGTTTGTGGCCTCCTCTCTGCTCACCAGGGCACGCCCATCTCAATTATGGTAGCGGCGGTGTGCGACGACGGGGGGTCGAGTGGGCAGCGTAGCGTAGAGCGCTGCTACGCTGCCCACCTCAATGCAAGTTCAAGCCTCGTATTCCAGTAATTCAACTGTGACTCTCCTCTACGCTCGAACATGCCCATCTCAATCACAGTAGCACCCGTGTGCGACGACGGGGGGTCTAGCGCTGCTGCCCTCGTATCTCAGTGGAAGTTCAAGCCCTGTTTTACGATTATTCAACCGTGACTCTCCTCTGTACAGGACACGCCCATCTCCATCACGGTAGCGCCGGTGTGCGACGACAGGGGGTCGAGCGCTGCTGCGTGCGTGCCGGGGTGCCCCTGCAGCCCCCTGAGCGTGTTTGTCAAGTCGTGCAGGGCGGAGGCGTGCGTGATTGAGGACATGTATCCTGACGACAAGCACAAGTGAGTTCGATCCCTCATTGCGTCATGCTTTTTCTTTCACGCAATTCCATGCAATGTTTTTCAAAATATGTCGGGACATGTATTACGACAACAAGCACAAGTGAGTTCGAATTCTCGTGAGTTCAATCCCTCATTCACGTGTCGTCACGCTTGTTCTTTCACGCACATTTGTCCTATGCACAGCAATGTTGTGCCTCATTCGATGGCAATCTCGTTGGAAGCGGGAACCTTCCCCGCTCTCCCCCAGTATGTCTGCAGCAATGCTCAATCCAGGGCATGGACGCGCGTTGAGCACTGACTTCTTACCCCCCCCACCCCCCATCCCCCGCATACCTGCAGCGATGCTCACTTCAAGGTGTGCCCACACCGAGCACTGACTCAGCTGCCACCTGCGTCATCCCCCCCCCCCCCCCCCCCTTTTTTTATCTGCAGCGATGCTCAGTTCAAGGTGGACGCGTCCAGCACGCCGACCGTGTTCATCGCGCGCGACCCCATGAACCCCTACAACGGGCACTGCATACCGCGGGCGGGGGCGCGCGGCACGTGCCGCTACTTCATTGCCGTCGTGTCGGGCATCGGGGCGGCAGCGAAGCCGGGGCGCTTCTCCATTGACGCCAGCACTGCCGACAGCGTGAGTGAGCCCATTGTCTGTGCGTGCTTAAATATTGTTTCAACTGGTTGCTTGATTTGAATAAGGACAGCAGGGAGCGCGTGCCGCGACTTCATCACCGTCGCGTCGGGCACAGGTGCGGCGGCGAAGCCCGCGCGGTTCTTAATCGATGCCAGCACTGCCGATAGCGCGAGTGGGCCAAACGTCTATACGCAACGTCTATACGCTCAAATATCATCCATAAGGACCACGGATGGGGGCACGTATCACTGCTTCATCGCCGTCGTATCGGGCATGTGGGCGGTGACGAAGACAGTTGCCATGCTCTTGCTCACGCTGCCCCCCCACCCCTTCTCCCTCTCAACAGGTGAGCGAGCTGCCGTGCCGCAGCGGCGGCACCGGCGCGGACGGCATGCACGGCGCCGGAAATTATTGTGTAGCGACGCGAACAAAGCATGCAATTCAGAGCGCGAATCGAATTTCATGCCATGCCTCCACGTATCACGGTGTCAACATCATGTTGCTGCCGCCACGCTACTGCCGCCGCTGCGACGGGTGAGCGTGCTGCCGTGCCGCGTCGGCGGCAGCGGCGCGGACGGTGTGCACGACGCCGGCGCCGCTACCAACGACGCCAGCAAAGCATCCATTTAAGAGCGTTAATCATACCTCATGTCGTGTTCCAACGGACACTGGCATCATATGATGTTGCTGCCGCCGCGCTGCCGCCGCGACAGGTGAGCGTGCTGCCGTGCCGCGTCGGCGGCACCGGCGCGGACGGCGTGCACGATGCCGGCGTCGCTACCGTAGGTACGCCCGCCAACTCGGCGGGGCCAGCGAAGCCCGGCGCCAAGCGATACGAGGGCTGCGCGGTGCGCGACGCGCCGGGGTTCAGGTTGAGCGTTGAGACGTGCAGCGGCAGCGGGCTCGAGCTCATGGTGCTGGATGGCAGTTACAAGGTAGGACTTGAGGCAAAACCAAAAAACAAGAACACAAGCTGCCACTGCAGGAAGAGTGGGTCCGCATGAAGCAATAGCATGCCACTCAGCATATGCGTCAGGATAGCCAGGAGTGTGGCGGGGCACACCGGCTATTTCCGATGCACGTACTGGCAAAATTGTGATTACACCGATTGAACTTCAAGTTTATCATGGTCTTTTCGATGCACCTTGAGGCAGTGTTGACGCGTCAGAGTGCGATGATGTGATAAGCCTTGCAGCAGCGGTGGTGGGCGCGTTGCATGGTGCTGGGCAGCAGTTGCGAGGTACATCTCAGCAACTTGAGGTTTGAGTGCGCGCCATGGTGTGCTGTCGTTGGTGCAATGGAATTCCTATTCTCAAAGTGACAGGCTGTGCGGGGGTATTCTGCCCCCGATGCATTATGCGTTGCACCCTCCTTTACCTCAGATGCAGCGTGAACGAGTACGGCTTCTCCGCGTCAAACATGTCTCCATAAGCAACAACACCGTCACCAAGTACAGTGCTTCTGAGTTTGTTATCCATAGCAAGGGCGCACCGAACGCATCTGCAGATCGACACATACAGGTTAGGGTTCGGGTTAGGACGCTCTGGGGATCTGCCTGCGCAGCTCTCCCATGCTCGTCAGCTGCAAGACCTTATATTCGCCCTTGCCTCAACCTCACATGCGCTCGCGTCCCTAGGCAGCAGCTCAGTGTGACCCTCACTTACCCTGCTGATCAAGTGCATCGTCCTGCACCAAAGCGCTGCAGGGCACATACCCTGGCTCTGAACCCCCCCCCCCCCCCCCCCCTTGTTGACTTCTGACAGGGCCAATTTCCAGCGGGCGACGTGTACCAGTACCGCGCGACCGAAACGGAGTCGTGCAGCACCGACAGCGCGGGCAAACACCACTGCAGGTATGCCCTTGCCTATATCTGCAGCCCCTATGACATTGTTACACTAACTCTATGTTAACCCCAACGCTAACCCCAGGGCCCGCTACGTCAATCCCTGGTGCAACACAACGGCGGTGTGCAGCACAGACAGCGCGCGCAAGGTATGCGCATCCTGCGGTGCTTGCGCGCCTACCAGTCAGGTGTTCCCTAACCCAACTTCATTTCCATGACGCTTACCCTAACCCTGATCCTGACCCTGGAGCCTAGCGCGGCACAACAGCGATGTGCAGCATAGGCAGCGCAGGCAAGCACTGCTGCAGGTGTGTGCATCTCTTTCGTGCTGGTATTCCAGCCTCAATCTGTGTTTTCAAACCCAACTTCAACACCAGTGCCCGGCACGGGGCAAGCAAGTCTGCAGGTGTGCTTGCACCCTTGAGTGCCTATATCCAGAAGCCAACCCTATGCAGGCGTGTGCATGCCCGTGAATTCCTATACTCTGACCGCAACTCCTGGCCCTGACGGAACAGCACTTCAAGTAACCATGATTCCGATGCTCACCCCAATGTGCAGGTGGCCCAGAGTGATGACAAGGCTGAGTGTCACAGACGCTCAGGTGGGCCGAGGCAAACTTGCTGGCACCGTATTTCATGCTGCAAGTGCCCTCGTCTGCCTCTTGCAGCCCTTCTTGTCCATGTAGTTTCACGTCGCATCAACCTCACCATCGTGAGGGATCTTACCTGACCCCCAACCCCCCATCCCCCCATCCCCCTAGTCCCCTAGTCAGCACTGTACGGCATGGTCACAGTGCTGCGATCGCTGCCTCCTGCCCCCCTTGCAGCCCTGCGCACCGAAGCCTACCTACTCATGTGGATGTGGCACGCTCCGCCTGTCCAAACACAGGAAGACATCATGACAGACTAGGGCTAGGATGAGTTAGGATTAGGAAAACAGCGCGCTCACCCACCGAAGAGCCCAATCTCGCCGACCACGCGTTCTGCGACCGTTCGCTCCTGATCCTTGTAGCGCTGCAGACCGAAGCCTACCTACCCATGTTGACGTCGCACGCTCTGCCAGGTTTGGGATCAACTTCGGGAAAACAGCGAGCTCACCCACTGAAGAGCCCCCTCTTGCTGACAATACGTCAGTGCTGCAAATGTTCGCCCTCGCTGACAGCGCGTTCGGTGCTGCGATCGTTCGCCCCCCCCCCCCCCGCCTTTCTGCAGCCCTGCGGACACAAGCCTACCTACCCATGTGGACGTGGTGCGCCCCGCCAGCGACGCCTTCTACATCTCCGTCTCCGGCATCGGCAGCTACCGCCTGAGGCGCCTGGTGAGGCAATGTCCTCTGTCAGGGCAGCCATGCACAGCTTTTTGCGCGGGCAGTATCGCGAGCTCTTTGAGCGCACTCATTCATTTCGGCACGCGCGCTGTGCAGCCTCACACAACACTGGAAGGCTGAGGGGGCCAGCAGGCACTGGCTTCTGACCCTAACCCTAACCTCAGGTCTAATCCTAACCCTAACCCCTAGCTTCACTGACTACCGCAGATTGCCACTTGAGCTTTTCCAATGAGCCTCACACAACACTGGAAGGCTGAGGGGGCCAGCAGGCACTGGCTTCTAACCCTAACCCTAACCTCAGGTCTAATCCTAACCCTAACCCCTAGCTTCACTGACTACCGCAGATTGCCACTTGAGCTTTTCCAATGATACCTCACCCGCTTTGCTAAGGCGCATCGAATTGTGACTGGTTCGTCTGCTGTTCATTCTTGCAGCAAGGCGGTTTTTCCCAAATCCCACATTTGGCCTGCCTGTTGAAAAGCAGGCAGCTGTGTATCATCTGCTGCCGAAATGCTCATTACATACTCACCCTCTGCCCTGCACTGCGCCGCGGAACTCCAGGAACTCGCGGACGACGGCCGTCCCACTGCGCCAAGCATATACTCATCCACGCAGGGCAGCAGGTGCGTTCAACATGTCCATCAGGCTAAGTCCAGCCCTAACCCCAGTTTGGTCTCCATGGGGGTAAATTGAACTTCAAGTCTGTTGGGCTCAGGCATTACTGGCCCTGGTGCCAAGCATACACCTATCGACGCAGGGAAGCGGGTACAATCACGTTGATTGAGGGTACTCACAACCCCCCCCCTCAAGGTCTACTGGGGGGTAGGGTACACTGACCTATTGACCGCTGTTGAGGTGCGGGCAACACTGAAATTGGTGCCCAGTATTGTCCGTCGACGCATGGCAGCAGGTGCGGTTGGGTGAAGCTGAACCCTTGTTAGGTCTGCCGGGGGGTGCACTGTTTAGAAGTTAGATGTGGCCAGCAAGCGTCCTTTGCTGAGTGCATCAGACTGAGGCACTGCCCCCCCCCCCCCCCCCCCTCCCGTCCCCCCTTCCCCACCTGCTGCAGAGCGTTGCGCATGCAATGCAAACACGCGGCCTCTCCGTGCAGCATCGCCAGCATGTGTCTCAATGCGTGTGCACGAAGTGTACTTGTACTGAACCAAACGCAGTCAGCTCTGCGCAGATGCCTGAGCCCTAGGACCTGTTGCCCCGCCCGCAGCCGAAGCCTGCCCCCCTTGCTAATCAGCCCACCCGCTGCTACATTTTTCATGCAAGGCATTCAATTTGACGGCTAACCACACCTTGTCACCTAGAGCTCCACGATCTCCTGATTCGTTTCCATTCACCAATGCCATGCAAGGATTTGCGGGTGCTTGTAGCATCGCGTTCCCATGGACGGCGGCAATTTTTCACGGCAATGCATGGTGACTCTTCACAACCCCCCCCCCCCCCGCTGCAGCCCCCTGCTGAGCGCTGTGCACACAAACATCACAGCTCGCCATCCGCAGCGCGCAGCGCGGCCACCACACCGCCCTCGCCCGAAACCATTGCCGCATTCGGCTCAGCCCGCTCGCCGCTTTGCCAGCGTAAGAAGGGGATAACACAAATCTTGAGTTTTGAACACGTTTCTAGATGCCCCCCCCTGCCCCCCCCCAAAGATCCTGCAGCCCGCCGCTGAGCATCGCACACGTGACGGACGACGCGGCGGCGCTGTTCTGACGCACAGCGCTGCCTCCACACCCCACTTGAGAACCAACGCCGCGTTTGGCGCAGCCCCCCCCATCGTCGCATTCGGCTGAGTCCCCCCCCCCCCAACAAAATCATTCCACAGCCCGCCGCTGAGCGTCGCGCACGTGACGGATGCCGCCGCGACGCTGTCCTGGCACGACGCGCTGCCTCCACACCCCACTTGAAACCGAACCAACGCCGCGTTCGGCTCACCCCCCCCCCTCCGCGCCCCCTGCCCCCCCCCCCCCGCCCCCCGCCCCCCCCCCCCCCCGCCCCCCAATCATTCCGCAGCCCGCCGCTGAGCGTCGGGCACGTGACGGCCGACGCCGCCGCGCTCTCCTGGCGTGACGCGTCGATAACCTTTGGCGCCCAGAAGCGCAACTGCGACGGCCGCTGCCGCTTCGCGACGTACGCGGCGCCGCTGAGCAGTGATGACGCGCTCGCGGCGGCAGTGCTCAGCACGCCGTGCGGCGCGGAGGCGGCGGCGGCGGCGGCGCCGCGCAGCGTCGTCAGCGCCGCGTGGACCGGGGCGGAGAGCGACGCGCGGATGAACGGCCTGCGCGCGGGGACCGAGTACAGGTGGGTGGGCGCATCGCAGCTTGAAGTTTATGACCGTAGAGTTGAGGTTCAGAAGGGCGCGCTTGGAGTGTGTGGCTTGGGGAGTGCCTAGAGCGAGTACGTGTTGCGGTCGCGGGTGCTTCCTGTTGCACAGATGTGTCAGATGTGCCGCCGTACCAGTATCTGGGGTATGTTGTGTCTGCTTAGCGTTAGGGTTCGGGTTAGGGTTCAGGTTAGGGTCAGGATAGCTCAGGGTCATTCGTAGCTGCCCCAGACAGGTGTGCAGTAATCCTTTCCTGGCACGGCGGTCTCCAAACAGCGCTTTTACCTCTGTTCTGTGGACCGGGTTCAAGAGTCCGGACTGCTTGGGGCTTTGAATCCTAGGTTTGAGTTGAGTGACAACCGATGGGTGCGCAAAGGGGACAGAATAGGATTTTACATCTTCCCCCGCCTGAAAGCAAAATAGTATACCGCCAAGCTCACATGAGCTGCTGCCCCTGCCGCATGTCTAGCCATGTCCCAGCATCGCACCGCGGCAAAGACGCAACAATCCACAGCCGCTGACAGCTCACACAGCGTGCCCCCTCTCCCCCCGTCCCTCGCACCATGGCAATGATGCAATAACCTGCAGCCGCTGACCGCGCTCACACAGTCCCATTGCATCCCCCCCCCCCTCCCTACCCCCCGCAGCTTTGGTCTCGTCGCGCGCCCTTCCCCCTTCTCACCCCCCCTCTCCCCCCTGCCCCCCCCCCCCCCCCGCAGCTTCGTCGTCGTCGCGCGCTGCGACTTCGCGTGCATGGGCGCGCTCTTCCCTACGCGCTGCGTCACGGCGCGCTGCTCCACGCTGAGCGTTGCCTACCCCGTCGTCACCGCCACCACACGCGGCGGCGGCGGCGGCAGCGCAGAGACGTCAAATGTGTTCAAAAAAGTGCTGCGCGCGCTCGCTGCTGCGGTGGTGGCGGTGGCGGCGCTGGCGGCGGTGGCATTAGGTGTTGCGGCGCGGCGGCGGCGCGCCGCTGCAAAGCCGCGGGGGCAGCAGGTGAGCGCGCTGCGGCTTGTCGTGTGGGGCGTTCAGGCGTCGCTTCGGTGCCGCGAGTCCGCGCTTGCCGCCACAATGAATGCCATGCTTGGCAGCACATACTTACGAGTGCTAGGCTGCCAGCCAGTGCACTGCTGCAGTTGCGTACCTACACTTGCTGGACGGTATCAGTCGAGAAGTGGTGCACGTGCTGCTTCCTCCCCCCGGACTCTTTGCGCAAAATACACATTCTGAGGCCTGTCGCCCTTACAATGAGTGCGGCAGCGTTGCACCCACGGCAGCAGTTTCGTGCTGGTCTGGATGCGTGGTCACAGCTGGTGCGAGCCTCATAGCCACACAAAGTGTACGCGGGGGGCCTGAGTGTTCAGTGGAACAAATGGCAGGGCTCACCAGGCTGTTGCATGTGTGTGTCCAAACGAGACCCCCGTCGCCGCTCTGCCATGCCCAACCCTAACCTTAACCCTAAACCTGTATACTCAGGTGGAGTTTGCGGCACGCGGGGGCAACAGAACTTTTCGCACAAATTTCAACACCACCGCACACGCAACCTAACGCTTATCCTTACCTCAGGTGGAGTTTGCGGCGCGCGGGCCGCGGAACTTTCCGCAGAACTTTCAGCACCACCACCGCGGCAGCTTTGGCGGCAGCGGCTTCGGCGACTTGGACCTATCTGATGCGCGGCCGCTCATGGCGGAGTACAGCCGCGGCGGCGGCGGCGCTGCGCCGCCTGGCTCGACGCAGTTTGTCTGAGTTCCAGTGCTTGAAGTTGACACGAGCACGAGTCGTGGAGGGGGGGCGGCTGCGCTGGTCTGCGCAGCGAGCGCGCAGAGGCACGCGGCTCTCTCTGAGCGGCAACGCCAAACTGTGGCAGCAGTGCTGAGTAGCCTTGCTCAGCATGCGCGCCCGCTCAACATCCAGCGCCGCACCGTGTGAACTGCCTGCGAGGGCGACGTATGGGTGGCCGCGCCGGCTACGCGCGCGTGCGAGCGTGTGTGCGTAGGCGCGCTGCGCAGCGGAGGCTGCCGCACCTGCGACATGACGATCGGGTAGGTATGTGATCGGACAGCATCGCCAGCGCTCAACCGGTGCTCAACTTTGCGCTTGGCACGCGAGTGGTGAAGCCGGCTACCCCCAGGCAGTGCTGCGCGCACGTCTGCGTGATAGGGGGGGGGAGGGGGGTTGAACGGTTGCGCTGAGCGTCGCTGCTCAGGTGCCGCCTGCCGGGCCTGTAAACGCGCCGCGTGCACGGCTGCTGAAGCAGCTTGCAGCCTAAGTGCGCCTGCTGTGGCAGGGAGGGCAAGGGGAGGAAGTCGCTTATTATTTGTGTGTGGGTTTTTGGGGGGGGGGCAAGGGGAGCGAGTTGCTTATCATGTGTGTGGGTTGGGGGGGGGGGGGGGGGGTTTAATGCAGCATGTGCAGCGGCTCTAAAGCAGCAGTGGCTGGCAGGCCTTGGTGTGAATCGCCAACCCTACAAGGGGATTGGAAAACCCCTTGCGGTGGCAGCACCTGTTGGCAGGGATGCTGTCGCTAATGGCGGAACGGCATGTGCTCCTCAGACCGGAGTCAAGGGGGCACATATCTGCTGCGGACATGGCCTTGTACATACCTACTGTAAGTTGACACTTTTGTGCGTATGCTGCAAGCACAGTGCAGGATGCAATTCAAGCACTTGCGGGTGCTCCATCGAAATTTGGGCACAATTGGCTCGGCGCCACTGCCACGCATGCATATGCCAAGGGCGCATGTTGATGCAGACAAGGCCTGGCACACCAATGACCAATAAAAATACACAGAATATGTGCGGCGCATGTGTTGGCAGCACTTGTCACTTTCTTGTTGTTGTGGCCACAGGCATCCTGTGCATCACCTGCTGCATGATCAACAAATCAGAAAGACACAAGACGCAATCGTCTGAGCTCTGGCTGTGCAATGATGCATCTTTCACCGAAGCTCTGTGCCAACCCATGCGCAATTAGTGCCAGCAAGTGCTTCACACACTACGGGTGCGCACACCGCTCATGTAGAAGTAGTACTCATCTATGTGAGTTGCACCCGACCGTATGCAAGCATGCGACAAAAAACGGCTACTCTACCAGTCTAAGCGTGATACTAGCGATTGGGATGGTGTTGACCAACACCTTGCACTTTGCTGGTTGCCGCTGGAAAAGGCACGCGAAGCACCCTATCAAGCATGGCACAACTTCAAGCCAAACCTGATGATCATGATGGCGACAAGGCATTGTGACGTGCGTCAAGGCCTTCATCAACGTGCGCAGTTACTGGCACGCAGCGGCCAAGTAGTGCAGGCAGAGAGTCTCAAGCTGAGCCACTGAGTCACCTGCTTTCTTGCGTGAGCTCAGCAGCGCTCAGCGCGGCATTTGCAAGCGCGCATGCACGCATTATGACGCATGCATTGCGGGTGCACACACATGCATGATGCTTCCATATGCACACGCCCACACGCAAATACACACACACAAAGAGCGATACAAGAGAGGGGGGGAGACAGAGACACGAGATGAAAATTGCGGACGTAAAAGTGTTATTATGTAGACTACATGTGTGGCCATGCAAAGCATGTGCTGCCAGTGTCTGGCCGCGGGCCGCAGCCATAACCTAGTGGCATGGCTCAACCCGATGATATGCCGATGCAGCCAAGCAAGATGGCACACACAGCGGCTCCAATAGCGGCACAAACAAATGCGGTCACTGACAGCCATGCTGACTGTGTGGCTGCAGTGCAGCACGTGGGCGAGGAGCTTGCAGCAGCGCTCAACTTGGCCCCTCAAGCACGACACTGTGACAAGTTCGATAATTGCTTGCAGTTACACACTACTGAAGGCACAGTAGCAGCGGCAGTGTACGCGCCGCGCCCCACATTTGCGCTTGCAAGCGAACGCGTATTTCTGCTCAGCGCCGGCGCGCCGCCAATGCCCGCCTCCGCCCCCCCCCCCCGACACACATTTCAAATACCGAGACAGAGACAGGGTGCGTCACGCTACAGTAGTGAAACCAACCTACAGCTCTAAGCGCGCGTTTGCGCATGTAGCACCGCCCGCCAACCCCTCGCTGCAGTGCAAACCCGACTGCTGAACGCAGCGACAGGCATACTTCTAGCGCTGCCAGTGCAGTGCGGTGCGGGCTCACATGGTGCGGCGGCGATCGTCGTCGCCGCCGCCGCCGCCGTGGTGACCGCCATGGTCATCGCCCGGTGCGTCGTCACCGCCCTCGTCGTCGCCGGACCCGTCGTCGGAGCCCCTGGGGGCTTTGTCGGCGCTGCGCGCGGCGGCGCGGTCATCGTGGCGGACCTTGCGGCCGCCGCGCCTGCCGCCCTTGCGCTTGCCGCCCTTGTCGTCGTGGGGCTCGGGGTGACCGCCGCCGCCGTGGTGCCCGCCCTTGTCGTCGCCAGCTTTGTCGTCGCTGCCACGGGGGGGCTCGTTGGCCTCGCGCAGCGCGCGGTCGTCGTCGCCGTGGTGCCCCCCCTTGTCGTCGCCAGCGTTGTCGTCGTCGCCGTGGTGGCCCCCCTTATCGTCGCCAGCACCGTCGTCGCCGCCGTGGTGCCCCCCCTTGTCGTCGCCAGCGCCGTCGTCGTCGCCGCCATGCGGAGGCTCGTTGGCCTCGCGCAGCGTGCGGTCGTCGTCGCCGTGGTGCCCCCCCTTGTCGCCGCCAGCGTCGTCGTCGCCGCCGTGATGGCCGCCCTTGTCGTCGTCGTCGCCGCCACGGGGGGGCTCATTGGCCTCACGCAGGGCGCGGTCGTCGTCGCCTTGGTGCCCCCCCTTGTCGTCGCCAGCGTTGTTGTCGTCACCAGCGTCGCCGTCGCCGTGGTGGCCCCCCTTATCTTCGCCAGCGCCGTCGCCGTCGCCGTGAGGGGGCTCATTGGCCTCACGCAGGGCGCGGGAGTTGTTGCTGGCGTTGTCAGCGTGCAGAAGGTGGTTGCCGGGGGTTTCTGCAGCAAGGGGGGTTGGGGGGGGGGGGGGGGGGGGGGGGGGGAGGGGGAGACATGAAAATCAGAAGTATGCTATGCATGAAAGGCCTCCTGTTCAAGCACTGTGTCAACATATGCCGTTCTGCAATGCTGGGTGCTCCGAACGACAGTTCATTTTGGACGTTAAGCCATGTGCAGCCATGTCGAAAGAGCCTACAAAGCTGAGAATTGACACATCTGAAGACTTGCGAACAAGATCTGCCGACATCTATTTTGCAGAAGAGTAAATGTGGTGTGAGCGTTAGCACACGATCTTCGCCAGCAGACTACTACTCCATGTAGTCCTGTAGTTGTTGAATCATGATCATGACACACGGCAGATCGTTGAGCTCACCAAACCCGCTTAGGATAATCGCATCGCGTAGTCATTGATCATCCAGACAAACATTGAGTATCATCAATCTTCATACCTGTTGGACGGTCTCCTCCAGCAAACAAGCTCTTGAGCGTGAAGCTGGAGCGGGCCTCGACAGCGGGGCTCGCACCCAGAGCGAGGAACACGGCCACTACGAAGATCTTCATGCTCAAAGCGCTATAGGGAGGTGGTGCGTAGTCGTGTCGGTGAAGACCGGGGAAAAAGTGTCGTGCGCAGCAGGTGTGTAATGGAATGCAGCGTGTTGCGATCAACAGATCAATAGCAACATGCACGCGCTTAGCATCTTGAGGTCGGTTGGGGTCATTGAAAGTGCGGCCAAGGCCTTTCATTTGTCAGAACGCCAGATGCATGGTAGCTCGCGTGCACTGCAGGTCCGAAGGGCAACGCTCATACACTCGCCAGTCGCACCTCGGGAACGGTCTTGGGAGGGGCCGACTGCCGTTAACGTGGGGGTACGTGAGGGGGGGGGGGGGGGGGGACAGCGCTTTGAAGCGGGCCTCAGAGGCTGAGATCCCCCATAGGGCGAGCAACCCTGAAAGAGAGAGCCTCACTTGTAAGTTGCGCTTCAAGCGGGTTTTAGAGACCATCCACGTCACACCACTTTGCATGTCACGCGCATGCCGCCGATATTACTTCTGTCTGCACTACGCCGTGCTGCCACCACGTCAAATGTATACAACATGCTCCGACAATGAATGTCAGCACCAAAATAGCTGCGCCACTTATTTCCTTCACACTCAAAATCTCAAGCCATTGTGCTGATTGGTGCCATGCGCATCATATCGCAAAAATCTGCATTCGAAGTAGCAACCTACGCTCACAAAAAATTAGCAAGCCAGTTTGCATCAGTAGCGCAGAGAATCGCGCGCGCCATGACTTAAGAAGGCTCGCGACCTGAAGGGTCCCTGCCTACAAGACGAATGATCAACGGCGCGTATCTGGTCCCAAAAGCAAAATTACAGTAGATGAGTAGTCGGCGATCAGGCGGGTGTTGGTGACACCAGTGCCAATAGATAGCAGCAATGCTCTCATCTCCAATCCCCATTCAGGTGGAGTTTTATTCACTTACACGCTTTACTTTGCTTCAAAACAAGTGTATGTGCGCATGTGAGCTTTCAGTTCTGTTTCTTGCAACATTTTGTGTGTAAACCGTCCACAACTCTGATCCTGCTCAGCCAGGCCCCGGGCACCCAAACCCCATATTTCGCCCGGGCACCTGTTTGGGAACACCAGCAACACTAGAGTCACTAAGGTGCTTCAACTCCGATTCGGCTCTGTCTGCAGTGCTGACAGTTGGCATGCGCTCTGCAGGTCATGAAACACACCTTGTAGAAACAATATCGAATGCTGCCGTTCAGGTGCTCTCACAGCAATGCATGCATGCTCAGTACCTGCACGACACTCATGGCCGTTCTGTGCATTGCACCTACGTACACCTGAACGACAGTGAAAGTGGACGACCTCTTGTCTCTTGCAGTGCAGTGTGCAGCAGGCGCTTTATGGTGATGATGTGGTGCTGGGTCCCTGACGTCAGATTTTTTTCTAGAAAAGTTTTTTTTTTCTTTGATGTGCACTCACTTCGCGTCCCTGCCTGTAACGGGAGTAAAAAAGTTGAAAGTTTGATGTAACTGTAAGTTTGAGTTTTTGATGGACCTGAAGTGGAGCTGAGCCAGAGATGTGGAGTATTCTGCCGCTGATGGAGAGGCCATTGCAACCGCTACAATAGCCAGAAGCATCATGTGGCGTTCGATTATCAGGTGATGACCACATATGGACACAGCAGCCCTTCCCTCCGCTGGATGAAGTAGCAGGAAGACGGCTAGTCCTGCGCTGCTGCTGCTCAATGCATCAATTTGCATCAACAGCCTTGTTTCAATATGCACAAACCCGCAAATGCAACGGCTGCAGGCCGGCAAGCGTGCTCAAGATGTTCGCGTGCTTCTCGGGAAACAGGCAACAAATGAACTGCATCTGACTTGCTCGGGTTGTGGCCAGTTGTAGCCCATTTTTACAGTGTGAGACGGCGAGATCGGAGTTGATATGGATAAATCTGGCAGAGTGCAGCGGCCGCGTGCACAAGCTCTGCGGCCACGAAACTGTGCGCAGCTGGTGGTCGCACCTGTATCTTGATGCTTCCTTGCTGTCGATGCTGCAGCATAAATGACAATTTTATGTAGCAGTAACGTGGATAGGTAAGCATCTCACTCTACATCAATGGCGCAGTTGGTGGACCCGTTCACGCACATGATATTTTCTTCGTATGAGACATGCTTTAGAGGTGTCTGTGGCCTTGCGGCTGCGCTGACTGCGCCAAAGAGCAGGCATGACCATGGAATTTTAATCACTTTCTAACAGCACAGCCGCACACTACAGTAGTTTCCTTCAGCTCTGCCCATGACACGCGTCGCCAGAGCCAGTATAACATCAGCTGAAACCTCAAAGAAGTATACCTAAGCTGCACCAGGTGCCGATCGTGGCTCGACAGCGTGCGCGTGGCAGTTGAGCGGTGCAAAGGGGCGCAAGCAGCCCCATCATGGCACTTTCTACTGATAGGTTTTGTGCCGCTGCTGCTGATCTTGCCGGTCAAGTGGTGCTCTGCAGCGGGTGTGTGCGTGCTTGCTGCACACCACGGCACTGGTCACATGCAATCTGACATAGGGTTAGGGTTAGGGTAAGGGTTAGGGTTAGGTGTGGTGTGGTGCATTTGGCATTTGCGTTCATACGCGAACTGCTCCAAAGTATTCAAGCGGCGGTTAACCATTGTGCCATGGCAGATGACTACTGCGCAACGATGTTCAGAAAGGAGTAGGTTGCAGGATCAAGACTGGGGTTGCGATCATCCAATCCCACCATCCAAATTACCTCACATCGACTCATGATGTGCCCAGTTACTGCTGCAGGCAGCAGCAGCAGCGGTAGGCGCCGCTGTGCTGCTGCAAGCGCCAGCTGCTAGCGATGAAGCTTACGCACAGCAGTGGTGCACCATCAGGGGGTGCAAGCGGTCTTGGCGGCAAGGGGGAGGAGGGGGGGGGGGGGGGGGTAACAGTGTGCATTGAGGTGTTTTGATGCAACCGGATTCATCCCGGTACCTGCATGCATGTACACGAGCACTGCCTGCATCTCGCTACTAGCACCGAGATGCACGCAACTGCACCAGCACACAGGCTTCACGCCACTTACTCGCACAAAGCCTCCGATGCACACCTGGACTCACTACTCATCACTCACGACTTGTTGCAAACAAATGTGGAGTCATGCGCTGCGTGCCAGCGCCCCGGTCATCTCCGAAAGGACCCCATCATCGCACACGCCCGATGCCAGCGGGCTGAGCAGCACTGCCACAGCAACCACCCGCTGCCGCCGCGTCCGACGCCTACTCATGACTCATGACTCATTATATACTTCGAAATATATAAATTGAGTCGCGAGCCGCGTGCCACTGCCTCAGTAACCTCTGAAAAGACCCCATCCTCGTACACGCCCGCTGCAGGTGATGCCAGCGCGCTGAGCAGTGCTGCCATGCTGCCTCAACAGACATCAGCTGCCGCTGCGTCGGATGCGTGCGCGCGGCGCTGGTACACGGGCAAGGGGCACGAGCACTTCGGCGTGGCGTACCGGCGCAAGGCGGAGCGCACCAAGCGGGGGTACAGTGATGAGCAGTTGAAGTCAGCGCTCGCCAGGTGTGTGGCTTGGCGTGCAGGTATATTGGAAATGATCCAAAAGCTCGTAGAGCTCTGGGTGACAAGGTGTGATTAGCCGCCAGTGATTAATAGTAGTAGGTTTGACGCAAGGTGGAGTGCACCATACGGGGGTACAGCGACGAGCAGCTGAGGTCAACGCTAGCCAGATGCATGGCTCGGCATGTAGGTATGCATGCAGGTAGACGGTGAGGCGCGCAGCGCGGCTTGCTATGCATGTCACGTTAGGGATGGACCCCCCCTTAAGATATGCCACAGGTTGCTGGTGAAGTGCAGCCACGCTCAACTTGCCGGGCCGGTCACTGAGCAGTGCCATATCCCCTGAACGCTCCTGTACCCCCCCACCCTCCTTTCAAGTGCGCCGCCGGCCGCAAGGCGCTGGGAGCGCAGCCGCATCCCCTGAGCGTTGCTGCATACCCCCCCTCTCCCTTTCAGGTCCATGAGCACATCTGCGTCCCCAGAGTGTTTCATAACCCCCCCCCCCCCCCTTCCCCCTCCTGGCAGGTACACCCCCTGAGCACTGCTGCATACCCCCCCCACGCCCCTCCCGTGCCAGATCCAGGAGCACTGCCGCATCCCCTGAGCGCTGCTGCTGCCTCCCCCCCCTGCAGGTACGCCACGGGCCGCGAGGCGCTGGAGCGCAGCCGCCGCGGCTCGCGCTGGGAGGCGCTGTTTGCGTTCAAGGCGGTGCTCGAGGCGCGCACGGGTGCGCATGCGGCGGCACGCGTCGCCGGCGCCGACAACGCCCTGTACGAGCAGCTGTTCCGCGCGCAGCCGCGCAAGGTGCGTCACCCTTGCAGTTTGGTTGCGTATTGCGGTGGCAGCGGCGCGCAGCGGCCTGCACGAGGAGCTGTACGGCGCACGCTTGCCCTTGAGTTTTGATTGCGTAGTGTGCGCGGTGTTGCTGACGCCTTTGACACATCCTGTTGCGAGCCTCTTCTTCCGCGCGCCAAAGCCATCGCCCTGTGATGTTTGCTGGCGCCGCCGACGCAGTAACTCCAGCGCACTCCCTACCCAAAGCTGAGCCTATCTAAGCGGGACCCTAACCCCGCTCTTAATCCCCTGCTGCGCAGTAACTTCAACTACCTGGCGGTGATGCGGGTCATCTATGCCGGTCCTGGCCTCTGACCGCCATGTCGCCTCGCAGTATCAGCGGCGTACGCGCTACCTGGCAGTCATATGCATTGTTGTTCAAGCTGGTGTCTTACACCGACCCCTATCGTAGCCCAGACCCTAACCCAAACCCTGACCCTGACACTGAGCTGAGCCCTGATCGTGATGTCGCTCCGCAGTATCTGCCGCACACGCGCTACCTGGCGGTCATACGCATTTTCTTAACGCTGGTTTCTAAATCTGACCCCTCTCGCAGCCCACACCCTGCCCCTGACCCCAACCCTGATCCTTCATCGGGCCCTGATCGTGATGTCACTTCGCAGTACCTTCAGCGCACGCGCTACCTGGCAGTCATACGCGTCGTTGTCTACGCTGGTGTCTAACTCTGACCCCTAGCATCTTTGCCCAAATTTTAAACCCGAACCCTGAACCTGACCCTGATCCTGATCCTGCACCGCCTTCACCAATTGTGATGTCACTCCGCAGTACCTTCAGCGCACGCGCTACCTGGCAATCGTACGCATCGGTGTCTACGCTGGTGTCTAACGTTGACCCCTAGACTAGCCCAAGCCCTGCCCCAAACCCCACCCCTGGCCCTGATCCTAAATCAAGCGAGCCCTCATGTGATGTCACTTCGCAGTACCTCCAGCGCACGTGCTACCTGGCAGTCACGCGCATCATTGTCTATGCTGGTGTCTCTTACCGACCCCTATTCTAGCCAAAGCCCTAGCCCAGACCCTGACCCTGACCCTGATCCTGAACCAAACTCTTGTTATGATGTCGCTTCGCAGTACCTCCAGCGCACGCGCTACCTGGCAGTCATGCGCGTTGTCTACGGGCTGGACGTCGCACCCACGGACCACGCCGCCGACGCCCTAGCGCTGCGCGCGCTCAACAGACTGTACAATGCGTTTGACGTGCGCGACGCCGACGAGGCGGACTGGAGACAGGCAAGTTTAAGTTGACAAGAGAATGCCAGATTATTTCGTGCCGCCTGCACGAGCTGATGACATGAAACCGATATGCCATTTTTGTCAAACGCAGCAATCACGTCACTCTCACGGATGGTCACTTACCCAACTTCAAACACTGCTCTGCAGCGCTGCCGCAGATGGCGTACATGATGCAGGTGTCGGCGCGCCCGCATGAGCTGGTGACATGACACAGGCAAACCGCCATTCACTGAACCATAACTTCCATGTCACGCATGGTCACTGAACTAGCCGTCGACGCTGCATTGGTGTGCTGCTGCAGATGGTGTACATGATGCAGGTGGCGGCGCGCCCGCACGAGACGCTCGACGCGTCGCTGCGCTTCGCCTTTGCGCTGCTCGGCAGCGAGGGCGCGTTTGACGCTAAGTGCACCGACCCCGTGCCGCTATCATCGCTGTTGGATATGGCAGTCGTGCTGGCGTCGCACGACACCGAGGCAGCGCTCAGGACGGTGCTTGAGGAGGTGCGTGTTTCTCCTGTTGAAGTAAATGTTGAAGTGAATCTGTTGAAGAAAGGTTATTGAAGATGGCACCTGAGTATTGAAGTGGCTATGGGTGAGAAGCCAAGGGTGCACCGGCCCCGTGCCGCTGTCGTCGCTGCTCGACATGGCGGGCATGCTGGCGTCGCACGACACGGAGGCAGCGCTCAGGACGGTGCTGGATGAGGTACGTCTGTTTTTTTGTTGAACTTTGAAATGTTGAAGTATTATTATTGAAGTTGGTGCTGGTGCGTCAAATGCGCCGACCCCGTGCCGCTGTCGTCGCTGCTCGACATGGCAGGCGTGCTGGCGTCGCACGACACCGAGGCAGCACTCAGGACTGTGCTGGAGGAGGTGCGTCTGTTCTGGTTGTTCAGCTTTGAGGGTTGAAGGCTGAAGTAGAGAGGTTGAAGTATCATTATTGAAGCTGGTGCTGACTTGTCGAGGGGTGGCAACACGGAACCTAACATGTGTTGACTCTCAAAGACTGGAGCATCATTATTAAAGTTGACAATTGCATTTGAGAGCGCCTGTGGGTCAGTCTCTGCGCTGACCTTGTGCCACTGTCTGTCATCACCGTTGGACGTGGCGGCATGCTGAGCACTGCATCGCCGTACGCGCTGTTGCGCGACGCTGAAGCAGCGCTCAGAATGGTGCTCCCGATGATTTGCGCTTCTCCCACACTTGTTCTGACTGTTGTATACTTCTATTTATTTACTTCTGAAGTATAATCGTATATTTTGAAGTAGAATACTTCTGGATCATGATGAAACTTGAAGTCAAAATTGAAGTTGACCATATACGGAGGCAGTGCTCAGTATGGTTGTGTTGCCCTTGACAGCGCTGCTCAGCATGTACGCATTTCCTCCATGTCTTGCGCCACGTGCATTCAACTCACATGTGGCAATCTGGTTCTGAGTGCTGTGTACTGCTGAAGTGTTTCATGCCGGCAGCACGGGCTCAAAAAGCCCTCGCAAGCAGTGCACGCAACAGCCACAACCTTCAAACGACGCTCAAACTTTGCAGTATGATGCTCTACAGGCATAAAAATGAGCGCATGCAATGTTGCTGCTGCCGCTACTGAATTTCCTACTCATCACGCCTGCTGTCAACCAGAACACCGCCGCTGGCCGTGAAGGGAGCCCTGTGGACTTGTCCAAAAGCCAGCGCTAGGGTTACGAATAGGGTTAGTGAGGATCATTGACCAGGAGTATATAGTCAGGACTACATAGGGCCAGGGCACCCGACACCCAAGCCTCGGCATTCATGACCGACATCAATATGCGCCCTGCACCCCCCCCTGAAGCCAATACACACTCATCACCGCCGCTGCTGCTACGGCAGGGCTGGCTGGAGGGGGTGCAAAAGCCAGGGTCACAGTATTGTTAGGGCTAGACACATAAGGGTCAGAGGCGGACGGCGCACCTCCCGTAGTTCGCGAAGGACACCGACGTGTCACGTAGTACGCCTTGGCCACAGACCCACATTAATTGCTGCTGCTGCTGGCGCTGTTGCTGCTGCGTGCTGCGTGCTGCTGCTGCTGCTGCTGCTGCTGCTGCTGCTGCTGCTGCTGCTGCTGCTGCTGCTGCTGCTGCTGCCGCCGCAACACACTTCTCCTTGGCCGCAGACTCACATGCATTGCCGCCGCCCTGTTGCTGCTGCTGCCGCTGCTGCTGCTGCTGCAACATACTTCTCCTTGGCCGCATTCCCGCATCAGCTGCCGCCGCTGCTGCTGCTGCTGCTGCCGCTGCTGTTGCTGCTGCTGCCGCTGCTGCTGCTGCCGCAACACACTTCTCCTTGGCCACAGACTCACATGCATTGCCGCCGCCGCTGTTGCTGCTGCTGCCGCTGCTGCTGCTGCTGCAACATACTTTTCCTTGGCCGCATTCCCACATCAGCTGCCGCCGCTGCTGCTGCTGCTGCTGCTGCTGCTGCTGCTGCTGCCGCCGCAGGGCTGGCTGGAGGTCGTCCAGAAGGATCCCGAGGCGGGCGCCGCGTGCGAGGCCGCGCGCGCCGCCGACAGGGGCCCCATGTCAGTGCTCATCACGCGCCGCATGCTCGACGAGCTCCTCGACAGCTACACTCTCGCGCCGCTGCTGCGCGTGGCGACGCTGTTCGGGCGCAAGGACAGGTGCATTCATTGTGACGGTTGCGAGAGTGTAACCTCAATAACAGCTTCACCAACAGCTTCAATATGGATGTTAAACGACGTTCTTAACAGCTACACGCTCGCGCCGCTGCCGCGTGTGGCAATGCTGTTCGGGCGCAGGGACAGGTGGGCTCGTCGTGATGGCTGCTAGACTTGAGCTTCAATGTACCAGCTTCAATATGCATGGGCGTGGAAATGTCCTTCACAGCTACACACTTGCGCCGTGGCTGCGCGTGGTGACACTGTTCGGGCGCAAGGACAGGTGGATTCGTCGTGACGGCTGCTAGAGCATAACTTCAATATCAGCTTCAGTATGCATGGGCGTTCAAGTGTTCGTCACAGCTACACGATCACGCTGCTGCTGCGCGTGGCGAATGTGTTCAGGCGCAGGGATTCACCGTTGCTGCTAGAGTGCAACTTCAATATCATCTACAACATGCATGGGCGTGAAAATATACTTCACACCTACACACTCGCGCCGCACTGGCCCGTGACAATAGTCTTCAGGCGCAAGCACAGGTGACCGCTCGCAGTGCACGCCGAACCTGAACGTCATAGTGAATGACGTGCAATCTAGTATGGGGTACACAAATCTCAGTCAGTTCTTGTGAATGTCTGAACCTGTGGCCGGTGCGCGGGCGCGTGAGGACATTCGCCGGACTTACTCATGTTGATAGTTGGTGCTTTGATATGTGCATCTCAGTGAACTCGTGTAGTCTGCAACGCATAAACCTCATTCAGCGCGCGCTTTTAAGACTATATCATACGGACCAAAGGTGAGTACTGCCGTGACTGCTGCGCAGGCGCGCGTGGACGTTCGCCGGCGAGGAGCGCTACTTTGACTCATTCGGTACTTTGACTCGTTGCCTCACTCAGTGCTTTTGATACTTCTATCATACTTCTGAAGCATCAGACTGACCGAAGCTGGACACACTGCTGGCGTGCAGGCGCGCGTGGACGTTTGCGGGCGAGGAGCGCTACTTCGACCCCGTGCTGCGCGAGCTGCTGCGCAGATCATGTGCTTTTATTTGCTCTGGATAATCAACGTCATCATGAACAACGTACAGTCTAGTATGGAGTACGCGAATATCAGTTGGTGCTTGTACAGTGTCTGAGCCTGAGCGCTGCCGTGACTGCTGCGCAGGCGCGCGTGGACGTTTGCCGGTGAGGAGCGCTACTTCGACCCCGTGCTGCGCGAGCTGCTGCGCCAGACACGCCGCGACAAGCGCAACGCGGCAGCGCTCGCCGTCTTCAAGACCACGGTGCGTTCCCTTCTGTAGGGTTAGGGTTAGGGTTAGGTCTAGGGTTAGGGTCAGGGTTAGGGGTAGAGTTAAGGTTAGGGCGAGGTGCAGAAATTATCATCATCATTGGGTTAGGGGTAGGGTTAGGGTAGGAATTAGGGTTAGGAATAGGGTGAGGGTTGGGTTGCGGAAATTGTCATCCGCACCGCAGCAGCGCTCACGCTGTGACACAGTTTCGTAGGGCATGGTATGCGTGCACAACTGCGCCATCTTTGAAAGAGTGCCCGCGCGCGCGCCGTGTCGCCGCTGCTCTGCAACGCCACCTTCTGCGCCCGAAGCACTCACGTCTTGACGCAGTTTTGTGGGGCGTAGCATACATGCATGCACGTAACATAGGCGTGCCTGAGTGCTGTGTCTCGCCTTTTTGGCGGCGTTAGAGTCGGATGACGTTCAGATGGGTTCTGCGCACATAGCTCATCAATGTAATACCTGCGTGTGAGTTCAAGGGGGGGTTCGGGGAAGCCTGCCGCCGACCCCTGCATGAAATACTGCTGCCGGCAGCGCTCAACGACGCGCGCGTGCCACACCACCATTGCTACTGCACGTTTTCGCAACGCTGGTGAACTGTCGTTAGCACCGCAATCACCGCAGTCGCAGCGTAGCTTAAGCGCGGTGCTGCGGTTTGCTTTGAGCGAGGCAACACGTGACTGCGGCGTACTGTGCGCAAGTACTTTGGGCCAATGCTGAGGTAGCCGCTTTTACCTGTCATGCATCTTCTGGTGGTGCACGCGTATGAGCTCGGATGGGGATTCGGGGCGCCAGCCGCCATCACCCTGCTGCCGGCAATTCTGATCTTCAACATTGCAGTATGTACTTGAATGTGCTGAGCTTGGCGTGGTGCATGCATGTCAGCGCAGATTGGGCTGGGGTGTTCCGCCGCAATCTCACACTCGCTGAACAGCTGCCCAGTCGCTGATGACTTGAAGATTGCAGTTTGTACTTCAATGTGTTGAACTTGCTGTGACGTTGTGATTGAGGTGCACCCAGGGTCGAGGACCGGCATGAGGGGTGAGGGATACGGTAAGGTTCATTGAAGGGCAATTACATTGCCTGGTACCGTGGGTGTGCGGTTATGTTGCCCCCAACTGAGCGTTCACAAGGTAAAACGTGCTCGCCTTCGTTGTAGCTTCAGTCTCGAGCCAGGGGCGTCAAGTACTACACAAAATCATGTTTATGAATACAATGATTTTTGCAGTAATCTTAAAATAATTCATAAAAGCCCCACCAATTACGATGTGTTTACCGAGGCATTGATGATGCAATAATTCTGTAAACACACAAACACGTGACAGATTTGTTTGGTGTTTTCCTCTCCGCCATGCTCTGTTGGCATTCCAGGTCAACCAGCGCCGAGCCAAGTTCAACATGCTTCGCTGGCGGCGGTATGTGCGACGGCGGCGGCGCGCAAGGGAGCTCGTAACTGCCATCGCCGGCCGCTTCTTCTGGGGGTACGCATCCATTGCAGTTGCGCGGTGGCGGCGATTAGCGGTGAGCACTGTTCATTTGCAGAAGTAAGTGAATGATGGCAACTTCAACACTGATGATGGACGTGGCGAACGGAGGGAGATCGCGAGCATGACCACGATTACCCATACACATTCGTGGGTCCCAGGCGCCCTACCTGAATGTGAAGTCACCCCACCTCGGAAACCATGACTGCATGCATGCGGGTCTAAGTACTGTCTTCCTGTGAGGTTAGGGTTAGGGTTAGGTTTAGGCGCCCACTGTCACGGTCATCGACTATCATGATCACAAGCATGGACGCGCGATTCTGCGGCGGCGGCGGCAGCACAATCAGTTGCAGGCTCCAAGCACACTGTGAGCGGTTGTTGAGAACCTGGGACTCGAGGAATGATCACAGTTCTCGTGCGTATGTGTGCAGACGGGGCCAGTACGCAGCAGCAGTCAGCGGGCCACCTACTGTACCGCAATGTACTCACCGACTTGTGGTTGTACTGCCGTGTACTGCTCAGATGACACAGCAGAGCACGTGCACTGGATGTAAGGAGGCATTCAGTTGATCACTGCTGCAGGTCGCGGCGGATGCCGTGCAGCGCGCAGTCTGCTATCATCTTGCCTTCAGCCGAGCACTGCTGTACTGCATGTAGCACTCTGGATGTCCCCCACTGATCACTGCCACCGCCGCTGCCGCAGGTCTGCGCGTTGACGGTGGCGGCGGCCCCGCATCGCATGTACCAATACTCCCTGGCCTTTACCTGAGCACTGCTGTACTGCATGCGCAACGCCCAGGCGGTGCCCCCGCTGATCGCTGCCGCACGTCTGCGCGTAGCCACGGACGCCCTGCAGTGCGTGTGCCGCTACCACCTTACCTCTTGCCGAGCACTGCCTTACATGCGCAGCGCTCAGGCGGCGTCCCTGCTGACCGCTGCAGGTCTGTGCGGAGGCGGTGGAGGCGGTGCATCACGTGTACCGCCATCACCTTGTTGCCGAGCACTGCTACGCTGCATGCGCAACGCTCAGGCGGCACCCGGGCTCATCGCTGCTGCAGGTCTGCGCAGTGGCAGCGGAGGCGGTGCAGCGCGTGTACCGCCATCACCTAGCCTGTTGCCGAGCACTGCTGTACTGCATGTACAGCGCTCAGGACGCCCGCTGCTGATTGCTGCTGCAGGTCTGCGCGGTGGCAGCGGAGGCGGTGCAGCGCGTGTACCGCGGCCACGAGGCGCGGCGCCAGGCGCACTTCCTGCGCGCGCTGCACGCCGTCGTCGCGCGCCTGCAGGCGATACAGCGCGGCCGCGCGGCGCGCATGCGCTACCTCAGGTGCGTGGCACTTCAGGTTGGGCCTAGTACTTCAAAGTATGAGGGTTGGACCAGCGGCGCTGCGTGGTGCGCATGCGGTACCTAAGTAGGTGGGCGACACTTGAGGTTAGGGCTAGTGGTAGCGTAGGGAGGTTTTTAGGGCAAGGCTAAGGTAGTATAAGTGTCGTTGCGCGCCTGCAGGCGATACAGCGCGGCCGCGCGGCGTGCATGCGCTACCTTAGGAGGGTGGCAATTGAGCTTAGGTCAGGCTAGTAGTAGGGTAGGTAGGTATTAGGGCAAGGGTAAGGCTAAGGGTGAATGTCGTTGTGCGCCTGCAGGCGATATTGACAGCGCGGCTGCATGGCGCGCGTGCGCTACCTCAACTGAGTGCACTGTGGAGATAGGTCACGGCTACGGTCAGGGTCAGCATGAGGGTTGTGGCAGGGTGGGCATAAGTGAGGTCATCGTGCGGCTGCAGGCCGTCCTACGGTTTAAATAAGGGTCAGAGTTGAGGTCAGGGTTAAGGTCAGGGTCAGGCGCCGCACAGTCTACGTCCAATAAATGCCTCTCTCAGTTCGTGCATTCATCCCCGGTACAGTCAGGTGCATGCTGCACTGCGCACTGGGGGCTGGGGCTGCGTGTATCACCTTGAAAGTACGAGAGCGGCACGATGTTTTCTGGTTAAGTTCCCCCCCTCCCCCCCCCCTCCTCCTGCGAAACCACATAGCCGTGATGCGTGGGTGGGCGTACGCTCTTGAAGTTCCTGCACACTGCCATTGTGATACTGTCATTTGTCGTGTGCTCAAGCATTAATACAGTTCAGCCATAGCCTCAATGCTGACCCTTTTCTTACCGGGCAAATCTTTAACCCTACTTCTTACTGCAACCTTATTTAAGACTGACCCTTGCGGTAATGCTTTGGCTTGTCGCACACGGACCGCCACAAACACCAGATGATTCCTCCAAACTGCACCCTAATTCTCTTTGATCCTAACTTGACCCTAGTCTGGCTTCCCTCGCACATACCGTCAGAGGCGCCAGCAGGCGGCAGCGGACATGAATCAAATCACGCGTATTGCGCAGTCAACCTTCACCCTACTTCTTACCCTGATCCCAACACTACTTCTCATCTGTCATCACATGCAGGTACCGCCAAAAGCACCAGTGGGCGGCCGCGGAGATTTAGCGGCGCATGCGCGCAGGCAATTCTTACCTGACCCTAATCATCGTTCTAACCCTGACCCTAGCCCTAACCCTAACCCGCACCCAAGTGTGTCCTGGCTTCCCTTGCAGGTTTCTTCAGAAGTGGCAGTGGGTCGCCGCGGAGGTTCAGCGCCTCGTGCGCGGAACGCTAACCATTCCTCTAACTCTGATCCTACGATCGTAATTCTAACCCTTATCCTCACCGAATCACCGTGTTCTGGCAGGTACCGCCAGAAGCGGCAGTGGGCGGCCTCGGAGATCCAGCGGCTTGTGCGGGGCGCGCAGGCAATTCCTACCCTAACCCTGCTCATTACTCTAACCCTAACCCTACCACTTACCCTATATCTGCCCCAATTCGTGTTCTGGCTTCCCATGCAGGTATCGGCAGAAGCGCCAGTGGGCGGCCGCGGAGATCCAACGGCTCGTGCGCGGCGCGCAGGCACGCGGCAGGGCAACGCGCCTGCTGCGCGAGGCCGTCGAGAGGGAGCTGCTCAAGGCAAGCATGCCGTAATGTCAGAGTACCCTACCTACTGCCTCGTACATGTATCATATCCCCTCGTTTCATGTCATACATTGGAGGCAGCGACTACAGAGATGCGCACACCCTTCTGAAATGTTGATCATGCGCAGCAACAAGCAGCGGTAACTGCATAAACAGCCATCTTGGCTTTACCAGAGCCTGGCGTGGCTTGCGGGGACGCCAGCTCTGCTCAAAACCATGCCAACTTCAAGCCGCCCCCTCCGTAGATATAGTTATTGCAAGCCCGATTTATCGTGTGCTCAGCCCATGCGGTCCAGGACATAACATACAACATCAAGCATGACCCTGAAGAAGTCGGTGACGGTATATCTTCCGGCTGCCGCGGTGCGCAGGCAGCACTCACACAACAGCGCAGTGCAGGACACTCAATCTTCGTGCTGGATGTTAAACGCATCCACCTTTTTACTCGCACCATATAATCCACGTCCACCCCCCCTTTTTACGCTGGGTAGAATAAATTGTCCAGTGGCCTTAATTATCGACAAGACGGTACTGTTGTTTACTTCGCTTGAGGGGCAAAACACCCTGCATCATATAGAGTATGTGCAGAGTAAAAACCATACTGTTAGCGAGGCAAGCATGCCGTAATGTCAGGGTACCCTACCTCAGCATTGTGCAATAAGTTGCTGGCGATGCACTGCTGAAGGCCTGATTTTTTGAATCATACAACTTTCATTCAATTTTTGATTTGAAACCTTAATCAGGTTGTGCACCAATATCTTACACACTGATCTGTGCTGCAGGTGGGCGGGGCACTTGAGCACTGTCACTAGAGGAAGGGCTAGGATTGAGGATCACCCTTCCCGATTCTGTCCCCAAAGACTAACGTGAAATGCTTCAGCGTGCTGCTGCACGCTAACGAGGCGGTTGAGCGCTGCCGTTGGTCAAAGATGAGCATCATCCTGTTTAGTAGTCTCAATCCTCAAGTTTTGTCTTTTGAGGCTCATCTTTCATGCTCCGGTGCTGCTGCTGCAGGTGGACGAGGCGGGCGAGCACTCATGTTGGAGTCAATTGATCACATCTACGTATCGAGTCGTTGAGTTCTATCCCCAGAGACTCATGTTCACGCTGACCTATGCTGCAGGTGGATGAGGCGGTAGAGCGCTGGCAGTGGAGCGTGCGCGAGGCCGCCGCCGGCAGGATACAGCGCAAGTGGCACAGGTCAGTGCACGCATCTGGCGCAGCACACTTAATGAAACAGCCTGTTGGAGCGGTGCAAGGGGTGCTGGGATTAGGGCTAGGATAACGGTGAGGAATAGGGTTTAAACGTCCAGCATGCACATTGAACTGCTCAAATCGGTGAGTGCAAGCTGGTGCAGCAACCTTAATGAACAGCATGTGATGAGAGCTCAAGTAATGCGGATTAGGGCTAGGTTAAGGGTCAGGAATATGGTTTAAAAATCCAGTGGGCACATTGGAATTTGAAACTGCTCAATTCGGCGAGTGCACGCATGGTGCAGCAGCCTTTATGAACCAGGACATGGCGAGGTTTCGAGCGGGCTGGGATCAGGGCGGGGACAAGGGCCAGGAGTAGGGTCGGCGTCAGCTTTCATGCGGGCCTCAGACTTGCTTGCTGAGGGTCAGGGTCAGGTCAGGGATGGGCAAGAATCAGACGAGCACACGCACGGCAGCAGTTTGTCAAATGTCACGAGCACTTGTCCGGTGATGTGCACTCCAGTTCATCACCCAGACCCTGACATTACGCCTGAAACTGACCGTAGCACAGCTTTTGGACAGCAGTTTAAACTAGCCATATACTGATTAATTGTTTTGTATTTAAAAAGAGATATTGGATCAGAATAAAATGTCATATGAATGTTTTCTAATGCTTTATTAAAAAAGTGTAAACATTTAAAATCTTTAGTAATTGGTCATCTTTCAAAAAAAGGACGTAATAACAGGGGGCAGCATTCAGGCACTCATTCTGCTGCTCCATCCATGGTGCAAATGCTCAACTTCAACCAGTTTACGGCCTTTTCAATGATCCCCTTTCCATGCGCATCTGCTGTGCAGGCACCTCGCCATCGAGGAGCATGCCAGGCGCCAGTCGCTGATGGTGAAAGCAGCAAAGGTGCGTCGCCTTTGCATGAAGTTCATAATTGTACCTGCAGTGTTGCAGCACAGGTGCATCGCCTTGACATGAAGTCCGGCATTGCCTTGAAACTTATCAATGCCGAGTGGGAAACTGCACACAGCCCTCAGCTGATTTTCCTGCTTCAGCTCATGGCATAATGACCGCGCTGCTGACACGATGAAGCTGAGCGTCGGGAAGGTCCGCACTGCTTTCTAGGGCTAGGGCTAGGGGTAGGGTTAAGTTAGGGTTAGGGTCATGATTAGGACATCCGGCGATCGGCAGCAAACTGGATGGCAACCATACACACGCATCCCGTTGTTGCAGCATCAGAAAAGCAAGGCACTGTCTGTGTGCAACCCCAGCATATAATACACACGGCCATGAGCACCCCCGTTGACCTATGCAGTACTGCCGTGACTGAGGTCACGTCACTGTTCAATCAATTGTGACGCACGACAGCATCCGGCGATTGGATTTGGGGGCTACAAACGCGCGAGCAAGAGCTGGAAAGTATCAGCATCAGTTGTTCTGAAAACCGTTTTAGTGGCGCACCACGAACACAAGGCCCATTCCAGCCATGTCGCACGCGCTGTGCTTCTGCCGATGACCCTAGCGCCAATGCCAACTTTGTAATCATAACCTGTGTTTTTTGCAGCTGCCAATGCAGGATGAGAAAGAGGTGGTGGGTGCCGCAGTACACTCCAGTCGTGCCATGAGCATGCTTCGTTTCTACCGCCAAACCTGCTCCCCTACACCCAACCCCAACTGCTATTGCGCGTTTTGTACCGCGGTCGCACAGGTCGAGCAGGACATGGCAGGCTTTATATTTTGTCACAAAAAAAAATCGCAAATTTTCATTTGCTTGCAAATTTGCATTGACAGATCAATAAATTGTTGCTTCCTTAAAATCGTGGTGCGGCGTTGGATCGCCACATGATGACCAGATGCCCCAATTTTGCTTGGACCCCTAACCCTAACCCTTACCCTAACCCAAACCCTCCCACCTACGCGGGTTTGCCATGCTCACTGGTGCCAAGTGGAGCAGGAAATGGCAGACATCGCGGCGGCGCAGATCACCACATGATCAGCACAGGCCCCATTCATCCTTGCCATGCACGCACTTCACCTTTAGCCCTGACCCTAGCCTTAACCCCTGTACCAGCTGCTATCCATGTTTTGTGCCGCACTCCCGCAGGTGGAGCAGGAGATGGCAGGCACCGCGGTGGCGTTAAGCCTACCGCTAACCCGAACCCTCACCCTAAACCTGACCCTAACCTTGAATCCTAACCCTAACCTGACCCCTTAACCCGAACCCTCACCCTAAACCTAACCCTAACCTCAACCCTAGCACTAATCCTAACCCTACCCTGACCGCAAACCCGAACCCTCATCCTCAAATCTATGCCTCCCGCGCTGGTGCAGGTGGAGCAGTTAGGGTTAGGGTTAGAATTAGGGTTTGGGTGACGGCAGGCATCAGGCATCGCGGCGGCGCGGCGGCACCAGATCGCCACATTATGAGTACAGGACCCGGCTTTGCACCTTGCCCTAATCTAATCCTAGCCCCAACCCCAACCCCAACTACTACCGCATATTTTGCGCCGCGCTCGCTGATGCAGGTGGAGCAGGAGATGGCAGGCATCGCGGCGGCGCGGCGGCGCCAGATTGCGACGTACAAGGCGGAGCTCAGCGAGTGGTACTCGCAGCAGCGCCGCGACCTCATGCAGGCGCGCATGACGGAGTCATCCACTGCGGCGGAGAAGTACAAGGTCAGTCTCTCGGGGGAGTCAGAGCGTTGCACTGAGTTCGCATTCAAGTACTGAAGAGAGGGCTTTTCGCGCCTCAAGTAAAAATTTTACATCAAAATAAAACAAGGTCAGAGGGATGAAAAGTTGAACTTGAAGTTAAACTTCAATTGCTCATGAGTGGTATGGCCAGCAGCGCAGTGCCCTCATGCAGGCGCGCATGACGGACAGACTCCACTGCGGCCGAGAAGCACAAGGTCAGACTTGAAAAAGTTCGTGTTTTTTGTAGTCCGAATATTGTGATGCGGTAGCGGGAAATACAGCTACAAGTAAGGTTCTCAGGATGGTGTTTGGGGCAGGGCTGGAATCAACCTTCAGTAGCCCTCCAATAATCAGTTGTCATCCTACGGTTTCAGATGATATAATTTGTGCTGCAGAAGTGACAGGCTGACAGAAGGACTCAGGAGGACGTAATCTTCACGCATTCGGGGGGGGGGGGGTCCTGACACTGATGCTCCCGCTGAAACCTCTTATATAAGCTGCCACTGCTCAAGTACTTTGAGAAACTGTATGCTGGTTGGATTTTGTCGATGATGGCTGCAACATGAAAATGTTCTTCAGTCCTGATGATCACATCGGGGCTGCAAAAGCTTGTGGAGAGCATATTACCAGCATTCTGCAGCCAGTGCGCCGCAGAAATTTTGTCAGAGACAGGAACAATAACACCATGTCAATACGAGCACTGATACCTTCATACCCGATACCTTCATACGCGCGCAGTGCGCGTGCCCACCGCAATTCCTTGACCATCCATCCACCTGCACACTTGAGCAGATAGTGCAGTCCGGCAATGCACACCAACCTGAGCATTGACATATGCGCAGTGCTTTTGCCCACCGCAATCACTTGACCCAACATCCGCCTGCGCGTGTGAGCAGACAAGGCAGTATCGCAGTACAGCAGTGCAAATGAACACGAGCATCGATATCTACGCAGTGCGCATGCCCACCGCTATCACTTGACCATCCATCCGCCTGCCCACTTGAGTCCGATATTGCAAAAAAGCCGCAATGCACACCAACCTGAGCATGAACAGCTATGCAGTGCGCGTGCTCACCGCAATCATTTCACCATCTATCCACCTGCGCACTTGAGCAGATAGTGCAGTCCCGCAATGCATACCAACCTGTGCGTTAACAGCTACGCAGTGCGCGTGCCCACCGCAACCATTTGACCATTTATTCGCCTGCGCGCGTGAGCAGATAGTGCAGTACCGGCGGCGCCAGGCAGACCGGGTACTGATACCTACATACCCACGCAGTGCTCGTGCCCACCGTAATTCCCTGATCATCCAATCGTCTGCGCGCATGAGCAGATAGTGCAGTATCGGCGGCGCGAGGCAGACCGGCTCAAGAAGGAAGCGGCGGACAGGAGGGCCGCGAAGGAGGCACGCATGGAGCAGGTGACTACTTCAAGCTTGAAGTCTTTGTGGCACATGGCACACAAATCAGGGTGCTCACCTGAAGGAAAAGATGTGGAGGAGGGGACTGCACAAGACGCACATAGAAATGCCAAAGTCGAAGCATCTCAAGTGATATGATCATTGATATTTGGGTGGGGGGAGGTAGCTTCACAATTCTTGATTTGCACGAGAGTGTCAAAAAGGCAACCACACTGCGCCGGTTGGACATTGCCACAGCGGTTTTGCAAACTGCGACTCTCTTGTTCTCAATCTCAGGTACATGTTGAACACGGCTGACTCCACCCCCCTGAGCCTCTGATGCTGATGCATACCGCATCTTGCCAGCGCAAGGAAGTGTGGGCTTCCTCCAGGACCTTCACCCCGTGAAACTTTGATGCTATGCTGATGCATACCTACATACCCCTTTTCATCCCCTCCAGGAGCGCAAGGAAGTATGGGTGCGGCGGTGGGCGGACGTCACGGAGGAGCGCGCCATCGCTCGCAGCGAGTATCTGGCACAGGTGATAAGCGCTGCGCAGTCAAGACTTGACCTTGAAGTTGGAGTTTTTGCCCTCTGACTGCATCGCTCGGCCCACAGTATCAGCCCACACCCAAAGGGGCAGCAGCATCACGCGACAGTGTGAAACTGCATCCTCCCTTTTCCTGTGAATTTCTGCTGGCACGTACACTCTGCCACAATGTACATGCTGAGAAGTGTCAATTTTACACATGTGTCAGCACTGAGTCATCTTTGACCTCGCTTTTAAGATGCAGCATCACTCTTACAGTGCACTGGTTTCTGTTTGCGCTTTTGCTCCAGCCAGGTGCTCACGCATTCCGGGACCAGCAAATTTGATACTCTGCTGAAGTGTTTTTGTACTACTTGAGTAGGTCAAGGCTGACTGCACTGTGCGCGAGTATCAGCCCACACACTTCAAAGATGCAGCATTGCTCAACAGTGCGATGCCGCATCTTTCATTGTCCTATTCAATATCAGGTGCGCATGGCTGACGACACAGTGCTGCGTTGCCCTGTTCCTATGCGTTTTTGGTCAGGTGCTGATGCACCCCGAGACCAGCGAGGAGGATATTCTGAGGAGTTTGTGCATACGTAGGTCAATTGCTGAATGCACTGTGCGGGAATATCAGCCCTTACAGTACTAGCCCACACTTCATGGATGCAGCATCATTCAACAGTGCGACGCAGCATCACCCAACAGTGCGATGCCAAATCTTCCATTTCCCTGTGCATTTCAGGTGCTCATGCACCCCGAGACCAGTGAGGAGGCCGCCCTTCGCGCGGGCCTGCAGGCAGAGATCAAGGCGGAGAGCAAGGCCGTCATCAAGCTCGCAGACGACCAGCGCATCGATCTAGAGTGGCCTGAGGCCATGGAAATTGCCAAGGAGCAGGTGAGCGCACGGCTCATCTGCCATTTTTCGTAATATTTATTTATTCACAAAGCTCTCATTACACTGATTGTTATCCATGAGTCAGAGTCATCAAGCTCGCAGACGACCAGCACATCGATCTAGAGTGGCCGGAGGCCATGAAAATTGCCAAGGAGCAGGTGAGCGCACGGCTCATCTGCCACGTTTTGTGGCTGTGAAATCTACTCACAAGGCTCATATCACTGATTGCGAAGAGTCATCAAGCTTGCGGACAACCAGTGCATCAATCTCGAGTGGCCTGCCTTTGGCCATGGAGATCGCCAAAGGCAGGTGAAGACGCAAGTCATGTATGCGCTGTGCTCTGTACAAATATATCTACTTCTTGCGATATATTATTTCCCAGCAATACGGGATCGCTACCCCGATGGGTCTTTGAGTCAAAGTCAGAGTCATCAAGCTCGCAGACAACCAGCGCATCGACCTAGAGTGGCCGGAGGTCCTGGAGATTGCTAAGGAGCAGGTGAGCGCGCACTTCAACATGTGGTGTGCGCGCTGTACAATTAATTCGAACAGCGAAGCAATGTGGGTTTGCTACCCGCTATGAATCGTTGGGTCAGAGCCATCAAGCTCACGGACGACCAGCGCATCCGTTCAGATTGGTCACAGGCCATGGAAAATACCAAAAAACAGGTGAGTGTGCAGTCAAGGTATGCGCTGTGTTATATGTACAAAAAAGCAGTTGTACTGACATGAGCCCTAGTAGTAGTAGTGGTGGCAATAGCATGAGTGGTTTATAGCAACGCAATCCAGCATACCTGAGTGAGAAGATCGTAAAGGGTCTTCCAAAAATGTTAACAGAAGAACAGCAACGATAAATCAACAGGATATTGGTTACTCAGCTTGATGCGCTGTTCGGTCGCTGCGTTGCGCATCAGGTGCTCAAGAGGCGCATGGATGAAGAGCGCCGGCAGGTGAAGAAGGAGATGGAGGCTGCCGCAAAAGCTCTTGAAATTGAAGAGGTAAGCGTGGTGTCCGTCAACAAGCTGAGCCTAGACACCACAATTCTCAAAAATTGGCAAATAGTTTTTTTTATCGGCGATGCACAGCGTTTGCCAAAAAGCGATGCATGAACCCAACCGTAACTTGTCTTGTGGGTCTGCGTGCGGCGTAGGGTTAGGGTTAGGGTTACTGTTTGCATGTTGAACGCCAAATCCCTCAATTACACATAACAAAACCTCAACGCAGGCTCATCAGAAGCCCTCACTGTCAAAGTATGCATGTATGCAGCAGACCCGGATGCCATGGGCGTCCAACGCCAGCCTATGTCGCGTCTCTCGATAGGCTGTCGTTGATGTGCATTGCGGCAGGCGATTTTGCGGGAACACCCATGTCATCAGGTTCTGTGCAACTACTTGCCATGCTACCGATCCCTGGATCAAACGTCATAATGGCGTTGTAATGCCATTAATGGGCGCAGCAGCGGTCCTCTCTGTTGGATATCCAAACTGTTGGATATCCAAACTTAGGAGGTGAATTAACCGGCAGGTACAGCCTGCTGAGCATCCTCAGCGCGACTTTAAACTCCTGACTTGGCACCTCAGCGATCCTGATTGATGCTGCGTGCGCGGACAGCAGTGGAGACGCAGAACAAAATGCACAATTGTCTTCCCTACCAGCTGATCATTCACGCTGCTGCAGCTGTGTGCTGACCTGTATTGGCCTTTGTTGGTCAACAGATGATTGATGCGCTAAGCTGCTACTCACCCCAGGCCTCTCTGCAAAAAAGACACTGACACGTGCCGCTGCGCAATGCCTGTGCCCCGATGCTGCTCGCTGCTCTGCAGGCAGCTGCCGAAGCGGAGAGGAAAACCCGGCGCCTCGCTGCCATGAACGCGCTGTCAGAGGGCGCCGCCTCCAAAATACAGAGGGTGTACGCGCAGGTGAGCGCACTCATTCACTTTTATGAATTGTGGTACCCTCGCAACCCAGAAGGGGGAGGATGCCCTGCTAAATGTAAAGCCTTTCAGATCAGCAGTGAAGCCAGTCATTACAGGAAGCAATTACAAGTGAATTGCTGCGTGCATGAGCTGCTTCCAAGATGCAGAGGGTGCATGTACATGCGATTGCACTCAATTCATTGTCATGAAGCCGCGTGGATGAGTTAGGTGCAGTCATGCTGAAGCGTCGATTCACGCTGCCGCTGCAGTGATGCTGTGGCGCTGACGGCTGTCGGCTTTGTACTGAGCATTGTTTCAATTGACCCGTGCTGAGGTTTACAAGTGCCATCACAGCTGCAACACATGAATCCGGAGCATACCGGCAACTTTGCAATGCAGCTGTGTGTGTGAGAGTGAATGTGGGCACTTAGAGGCGGCTGGCGATGGCCACCGCTTGCGAGTGATTTGACGTTGCCATCACTGCCACCAGCGACTGAACACCCTCGTCAATGCAATACTCATGCACAAATTGCACTGCACTCGCTCCGGCCTGTTTAAGGGAGGGGCACACGTCCGACAGAGTCATATGTCAAAACACATGTAGTGACTGTAGAACAGAGATCATGTGTGCACATCACACTGCAGTTTCTGAAGCGTGTCAATGCGATGTCCTCATGTGCGCCATTTTGTGTGCCAAAGTACTGGCGGCGCCTGGACAACAAACATTGTGCGTGCATATCTACCTGCATGCACTCCGGTAGGTTCATTTAGGCACCAGTGCAGCAGTCCTGTGCAAGCAACCAAACACCCGCAGCAACGCCATCAGCTGCACCTGCTACCAGTTTTATTGCTGTGACTGTCAGCTCTTCTTCAAGAGATCACGGTGATCCACATGATGAATTGATGCCCACGTTCACGATTGACCATCTCCCCTGCGTCCATCTGCATTGCTCAACAACAGTACCGCGCGCGCGAGTACGTGCGGCGGCTGGCGATGGCGACCTACGAGAAGCACTTTGACGTCGCCAGCGGCGCCTACTGGTGGTCCAACCCCCTGATAAAAACAGTTTCGTGGGCGAAACCGCCGCTCCTCGGGGCGTACGACGTGGACCCGCCAGATGAATGGGCCGTGATGCCCGGCGCGTACGATCTGGTCTACTACTACAACCCCAGGACATTTGCCATGGTGGGTGTTGACGCTGAGCAGCGCTGCCAGCCTGACCTTAATGATGATCACTGCCGCCTAGCAGAGCGCATGTCGTACTCAACCTGCAAGTTTTTGGTGTGCGCACACATGTGCACCATGCAGTTTTCTAAACGCGGCGTTGCAATTGCTCAGTGTCAAAAGGCTGTGTGCGTGCAATTTACTCGAGTGCTCGCGGTTCGTTGTCTTATGACCAGCGGTTCCTTGTCATGTGACATACATGGCGGAAATTGAGCCCGGCGGTGCAAAGGGCAATAACCGTGCGCGTTTCTGACATTGCGCATCTAGCATCAGAGAGCAGACCACTCCTAATGCGCAGAAAAAGCGAAACATCTGTTTTTGCGGATAAGTCACATGTTGTGGAGGCCAGCAGGGCGGCGGCGGCACCTAGTTTTCTGCCGCATAGCCTAGGCAGCTGCAAATGGAGAAGTTGCGGGGCACCAACTTCTGCAGTGCGAGCCAAGCACGCCCAGCATGCACAACACATACGCCACTACTTATGCAGCAGTGCACACCGCACGATTGGTAACTTACCTGCTCGTGCACAAAAATATGTGCAGCTTTGAAAATGCCCTGTGCCAAGTGCGTCAGACACGTTCGTGCATCGCAGCGCTGATGCCCACGCAATGACAAATTTTCAATGCAAATTCTTCCTGCCCCGGCGCAGTCGTGGACCGTGCCCGAGGGCACCGTCCCCTGCAGCAAGTGCAACGCGTACTTCGCCACGCGCCTCGCCCCCGGCTGGGCCCCCGGCACCGCCGCGGACCCCTCCGTGTTCTGCGACTACTGCTATGACCTCGTGCACTTCTGGGAGGCGCGCAGCGGCGGCAGCGGCGCAGCAGCAACGCTCAACACGTACAGGATCATTCCTGGCGCCGGCGCTGGATCGCTCTTTGCGCTGCTGCGCGGCGACTACGAGGAGATTGAGCCGGTGACCGCGGAGCCGCCGGACGGGTGGGCGCCGCTTCAGCATTTGCTGGAAAATTCTAGTGGCGTGAGTGACGGGGGCGGCAGCGATGGCGGCGCGGCGCTGTGGCAGAGCGGTGCCGCCGATGATTTTGGAGGCGGCGGCGGCGGGTTTGTGAGCCATCAAGATCAGGGTGAATACGCAGGCGCCAGCGGCATTTACTACTACGAGCAGCATCAATAATATATGATATCTCATAGGTACAGATGTACATTGTTGTTTCCCAATGGGTTCTCGCTTCGGGCGCGAAACAGCCCTCATGCTTGATGTAAAGCTTGTTGCCAAAATTTGCATGTGTCTTGCGGCAAGTTGAAAAGTGTTCCAATGCACTTGAAGTCACCCTTAAACAACATGGGAAATTTTTCTGCACGTATGTATGCAAATACGATGCACAGGTTGCGGCGCTCAATGCAGCGGCTACTGCGGCACTTGTTGAAGTGCAGCGGTGACCGTGTCTTGGAGTTGTGACCAAAGATGCAGCATGAGTGTAGATGCACCTCGCCTGTGCTGGTCTGCTGCGTTGGGTGTTTACGTCCGCATAGCCAGCACAGAGGACAGTGGCGCACTCCTACAGGAGGTTGTGCGCTTGCACCTGAGCTGCTTGATACAGTCATGCCGGGCCATGTGGTTTTGAGTATGTTAGCGGTATGAACACAAATGCTCCGAGCCATCTCGCGCAAGTAACACCAGTCGAGAGGTGAGTCATACGTCCATGCTGCAGCCACAAGAATCCATCAGGGTGTTGGCTGTAGTCGGTGAAGAGCTCCCCTCAAGCAGTCACGGCCAAGAACTGACAGACTTGCAGGCAAGCATATATTCAAACAATATGCGGTACGATGCAGTCAAGGTGCCATACCTCAGGCTGCCATCCCAACCATTACATATGCGCATGACGCTGTGGTGGACGCGTTTGATGCTGGCGGACAATGTTGTGCTCAATTTACGCTGTTGCCGATCATGTACGATCTCGCCATCGTGTGCGCAAGCCGACTGTTAGCAGATATTTGAAGGCGTGCACACCCGGCAGTTGGCAACAGTGTCACTACTGTAGTGCTCATGGGGCGCTACAGTATGCTGGCAACAGCCATTTGTGCTCATTGCTGCTCGCTGTGGCACCAAAGAACTGACCAATCAACCAGAATGTGTACGTGAACGCTGATCGACTTGTAACGGGTGCTGGAAGCAGCGGCCAAACGCAGTGGCACCATTATGATAAATTTCACAAATTGAATGTCCAAAAAATTTGAGCAGGCAATGATCATGATGAGTCAGCAACAGGAATTTCTTGCAAATATTTTGTAACCAAAGGATTCAAAAGCGACTACAGTGACACCATACTCAAAAGTATAAGCTTACAAACAGTTTGACAAGTACCTGGCAGTGCTGGCACTGTCACAGTCTGCCCTGAGGGCCCTTGATGCCGTCCTATGCATCGGATGGACCAGGTCTTGGTCTCCACATAATATCTGGGTGCTGCAGCAGGTGCCATTGTATAGAAAGCGCTTTTTTACTACGCGACAGCAGCAGTACGCGCTTTGCACAAGCATCTGCTCGCAGGTGCCGCAGTGCCAGCATCATTTTCATAATTGTACATGGAGCTGGCTGCGGTACCTCGCTCATAGCTGCACGGCTGCTTCATCTGTTGACTGTGCATGGGGCACCTGCAAGTGCCGCTCAGTGAGCATATTTCTATGTATTACTTGAGAATAGCTGTTTCCAGGACCAGGCTATTTTTCAACATTCTCGCAGATGCGTGATGCAACTCCGAGTTGACGGAAGGCAGCTTCGGCCATTCATTTGACAGGCTTGCCCAGTGGGAGCTGCACAATGGCCACTGCTGCACACGCAAGGCTACGCACAAACACAGCGGCCAGGGCTGCCAGGTGCACTTCCTCAGACCATCGCATTTTGTCAACAATTTTTCTGGTATGGGCGAGAGGGTTCCTTAATGCGTGTCGGACGATTTGGGCATGCCACGTGGCATTACATTATGAAAGTAAGGGCAATTGAACCAAGAGCGACATTACAAAAACAGATGAAACATGAGTTTCCTTGCAGATATTCAGCACAGCCATAAATCACATTTACGGGTTTACAGTCATTCACAGACTGTGTGCTCTGTGTACTAGTAGTGCCGGTGAATCTGCAAGAGACTCTGTCGCGCACGAGGTGCGTTTTAACCCTACACACTGTGACCACTCAGTCACGGGGGCACTGGCAGGGGCACTCAAAACTGTGCAGAACCCGCTTTGCCGTGGCAATCCTGCTTTCCATCTCGTTGCACTCATCAGTGCCCCACTTGCCCCACGGACAGCCGTGCCTGAGTGCCCACAGTACGGCCTTATCAGACTTGCATACTGACAACATGCCAACGAGGTCCCAAGGCCCCCGCAACAACGCACCGTCACGGGGAGGCTCAGGCCACTGGGCCCCTTCGCGCAGCAGGTATTCGGCGACAGTGAAGTTTGGGTCCTCGCACAACCACCGATCCGTGCGCTGCGGCATCAGCGCTGCCGCCAGCATGGCCGTCATGCCTCCCGCGCTCCAGTCCCCCCACCCGCAGCCCCTCATCCACTGCAGGACGGCGGGCGTGCAGCGGCTGCCCGGGACGCCCGCGACTGTGCTGCAGATGGTGCCCGCATCGAACGGGCACTGCTTACCTCGGAGCCACCTGAGGAGGGGCAGGTGGCCGCGGTGGGCGGCGATCTCCATCACGCGTTCCGAGAGCTCCGAGTCGTACGCTTCGATTCGGAGGTCCAGGAGCCACTGGACGGTGGCGATGTCGCCCCCGCTGACCGCGGCCTCGAGCATGGTCATTTCCTCCATGGCCCGGCCAGGGTTATCTGAATTGGACCCCGCGCGGTAGGCGAGCTGCTCGTCCAGGGGGCCAAACAGCGCCAGCCCCGGCCCCAGCAGGAACTGCAGCGTGCGCAGGTGCCCGTTGGCAGCGGCCCTCTGGCACAGAGACAGGGTGTAGCACCGCGGCCACACACGCGGCGGCCGCTGCTGCGACACCCACGTCAGCGCGTCGCCGCCGTCGCCGCACTCCGCGAGGACTTGCCCCCACCGGCGCATGCCGGCGTCCCACTTCAGCGAGCCCACTTTACGGTTCTCTGGGCTCGCCACCAGCGCGTGCAGGGCGGACAGCAAGCCGGCATTGCACAGCCGTGCTGCGCCGGTCAACGTCCAGCTCGCATCTTGTACGCCGCCGAGGGCCATGCAGCGCCGCACCAGCGCCACATCGCCCGTAGCGCCGGCGGCACGGGCGATGGACCCCGACCTGCGGCCGACGCGCCGCGCAGCTGCCTCGAAGTCGTCGCTGCGCAGTGCCGCGTCCAGCCGAGCGTGGCTGTGCGCAGCCTGCGCAGGCTGCGTTGCGCACACCCACATGACTGCGCTTCGCCCGTAGCTGGGAGCAAAGGCGGTCTCCTCAACGACCACGCTCATGTACGCCGCCCGCACAAGCCTGCTGACCGGCGCCGTGAAGAACCAGTCATTGCTGTCCCTGTAGGAGAGTACGCGCGTGAGCAGATCCCAGCTTGCGAGCACCGAGGAGGGGTTGGTGACGCATTTTGTAGGTGGTTCAGTGTTGTTCGTCTCGAGCGCGGCTTTGACGGCATCTGCCCGCAGCTTGGAGCTGGCAACGTCCTTCTGGAACCTCGAAAAGCCTGGCAGCTTGTAAGTGGCAACGACTTCATCAGGGTCTGGGAAATCTGGCGGAGGGTGCTTCCAGCTAGGGCGGAGGTGCTGCAACGTTTCCTCGATGGTGGTGAGCTCCGCTGTTGTGGCTGGCATGTCTGGCAAAAAGTCCGCCATCTCTGCAGGGGCAGTGCAACGACCGATCATGAGCCTCGCTTTGGTACTTTGGTACATCCAGCATGTCGTACGCAAAAACCGTACAACGAGGCTTTCAAGCAGCTTAGAAGACATGCAGGCTGCAAGGTTTGCTCAGCGACGCGCTGCAGGTCCCTTCTATCATAATGCTGCAAGACACTGCCAAATATTTCGCAATTCCTGTGTGTCACTGCTCAAATACCACCTTCAGGCTGCGGCGCGACACCAAATGCAGCGTAGCAGCAACTCACCAGCGGAAGTTGCTGCCGGTAAGTCAAATCTGGCAGATAGCCACGCCCTTGACCGCTTCAGAAACGCATGCCGTGCTTTCAGTACACGCAGCACATGCAGATCGTGCATGAAGCCCTTCGGCCCCTCCTCTGGAGGCTGCGAACGCCGATGCCGATGCATCCGTTAGTCGCCCTATGCAGGTGTAGGTGATAAAGTGCCAGCTGTTTCGTCGCTCTGAACGGTTATTTTTACTTCATCATTGAAGTTTGCGATGAAACGGTTTTATTGTTAACGGTTTCATTGTTACTTCATCATTGAAGTTTTGCACGGCTGAGGCCAGGTGTACACAGGTGGTGGTCTGCAATGTGATCTCTCCGCATTTTGATGAAGCCACAACATGCTTTGGTCGGTCTTTCTGTGCAGCGTGACGCTGTGCGTTACTTGCCGATCAAAAGCACCACACGCCGTGGCACACGGACTGCAAAACACAAGGCGGTTCTTTTGACTCTGAGAACATGTAAATCTCACGCACACTGTTGAATATGAACATCGTCTGCGACAACGTGAGGATGGATCTCCAGGCTCACACGCTCTATTTCTTCAACACTGGCTCTCTTCGCATGCGAGGAGCTGCGAAGGGCCCAGAGAGAGGCACGTTGCGTGTCTCAAATTGCTGCCTCCACACTAGAACAGAGCCCCCCGACGCAGGACAAGACAGGCCGCCGCCGGCCCGCGACCACGCCGAGGTTCTGCGCACCGGATACTAGAACTCGCGGACTTGAGGCGAGTTGATGACGAATTCCGTGGCTGCGTACCTGTCTCGCAATTCATCATCATCATCTATGGCAATCGAGAAGCAGTTGTCAGTAACAGCACTTCCATTCAGGATGTGAATTCACAAATTGGACCATTTTGAAAAAGGCAATTTGCAGATTGCAGTGATCGTTGTGCACCGTCGTCCGACTCACACTCAAATCTGTTGTTGATTGACTGACGTTGACACCAGGTCAAGGAGTCGAGGCAGGGCGCTCAAGGAACATGATTGTACACAGCAGTGACGCTGCTGCTGAAGCAGATTTGCCGGAAGATCTGCAAGCCAAACAGACGGAAGTCACGGGAGCTGTCAAGACCATATTGCAGGTAATCGTCCATCAACAATGTTGCAATAGTAACTAATTATCGTTTCAGTTACTGATCGGACTCATGACTGTTGGCCTTGGTTGCGTAACGAATTATCGTTTCAGTTAATGACTGGACTTATGACTGTTGGCCTTGGTTGCCTTGTCCTGCTGCCTAAGCCTTGCGAAAGGGCTCCATACAGTAGTCACATTGTATGTAACATGATGCGCCGTGGACAGCTTGCTTCACTTGTTGACCGTCACAACAATTAATCCTTTCCTGGCTGATGTTATGTGGTTAACATGCATGGGCTCTACCGTCATGTCGCTACTCAAGCTGGCTGGTCACCTGACTAAAGTCTGCGTGTACACGTTAAACAAGCGAATTAAATCCAGCCTTTGTATCCCCTGGCGGCTTGAATGAAGTTGGCTTCCATTAGATACCCTTACACACCACGCAACAGACCCCACAAGATTGCTGTTTGCGGCGATTTTTTTTTCAGTTCAAGTTGTTGAGATTCACGTGAATTGCATTTCAGTCCAATACCACGGCTCTGCGCATGCAGCTGGAACAGGCTCAAAAGTGAGCAGCAGACGTTGGAGGGCAGCGCTGCATGCTGCATTACAAATATACTTCTATTCAAGAGCTCTGGGGCACTCTCTGCCACTCGTGCAGTGTGCAACAGCAGCAGCTTTCAGTTCAGCGAACTGCACCAGCGCACTAGCATATTGGGGGGGCGGCTTATATAACATCCAGCAAATGTATTATCCAGGCTTTAAAAATAGTTTTGGGGCCAAGTATCCTTCAAGTAATAGTAGGTGTCCGGCCGGCTTAAATAGGGACATTACGGTAGTGCATGCTGGTGTCTTTGCTGCCAGTTTTTCTTTGTATGCATGCTTCAGCTACTTGTGGCCTGCCTCACTGCTTCAGCCTCGCCGATCTGACACGAATTTGACATATGTCAGTGTCCCTAGCAGATCTTTGTGCTATGCCCTGCTGAGTGTGCAGCTGCCAGTGCACATGATGCCTTTGCCTAACGCACACAAGACTATGATCATGCCTGCAGAATACTCCGTCACCATCGCAAGCGCCTTTGTGCATTGTTTGCTCCGCAGGTCATCGCTCAGAAGCGACAGGAGCTGCAAACGCGCACAGAGTGGTTGCAGATGGAAATGGAACGTGCATGCCTCGCGGAAAAGGTATGTGCTGACGTACATAGATGTCGCCGACAAGTGGAGTCACTCTCTGCGATCCAATCATTGCTTTGGCACTGCCATTGCCGTTGGATGCTCGCGTCCAACACCTACCTGTTGGCACTGTGTCTCCAGCTTCATACATCAGAATGCCGTAAAACTGTGCTGTTGCGCATAACGCAAATCATTAGACCGTAACTTGCATGGCATACTAAAGTCGTAGTGTGCCCAGAGCTATGATCTGCCTCGCAGCTGGGCTTTGCTGCCAGTGCTTTTGTTCTTGCTTTGAGCCGCTCCAGTTGCAGTGAAGTTGCATGATGAGTGCACAAATTTCAGCTGTCACACCCAGCCCGGAGCCCCCAGCATCTCGTTGACGACCCGCACACCAACTTATCTACGGCAACCACAATGCCTAAAGTAGATGTTGCTGCAATATGGCGATGACTACCAACAGTTGCGACATGAGATTGCAGTGCTATCGCAATGTTATGGTACATAATATTTGTCCTTGTCCTTGGGGACTTTGTGATCCCGGCAACTCAAGCAAGTGTGCAATCAGTACGCTGAGCAATGCCTGCAACCATTGCTGCTTGCAAGCTATGGACCGGAAGTACTGCTAATGCGTCAGCTCCCGCATATCGCTCAACCCCCCCACAAACTTCATGGGGCCAAACTGTCGCACCTACTTGCGACAGAAGAGCACCACCTGTGAGTCCGCCACACATATAATGATCAAGCCTCAAGCTGCATCACGAGCCGCAATGTTCTGTATGCACCATGCCATCACTGCATGGGGCACTGTGGGCATACACCAGTGTGCCTGCTGCACGCTGCTGCAGCAGTTGCTGTGTGGTTTCCTGATGCATGCATCTGACACAGGCGCATGATTCCCTTGCCTCAACAATGGCAAATGCGGGCGTTTCCTCTGTGTACGCCCCATGCCTTAGGGCAGCTGCTTCTCAATGGCAATAATATTATGTTATCAGCACCTACTCAGCAGGGTGCAACCACGCACTCCACTGCTGCTGTCGTGCAGCACTACAAGCCCCCTGCGCTTCTCATCCTCAACGTCGGCGGCGCCAAGCTTCGCGTCAAGCGCAGCGCTCTGACGCACGTCAAGGACAGCAAGCTCGCGTGGATGTTCAGTGGCCGGTGGGACCACGTACTGCCACGCGACCATTCAGGCCGCATTTTTCTTGACCTGGACGTCAAGTGGTTCAGTCCGATCACTCAGTACCTCAGCAAGCTCAGCCGGGGCGTAGCAGCAGACGCAGTGCACCTGCCAATTACGCTGTTGAGCGATGATGACAAGCTGGGTTTGCGAGCGTGTGCAGAGCTGTATGGCCTCGGTGACATTTTCCCCAAGGCGACACTTTACAGTATTGCTGAGCAGGCACTTGTGGACATGGCTCAGCACGTTGCATCAGTTGCGCGCCTCGGACAGAACAGCGGGCTCATGATTGGCTGGTCTGCTCCGTGGCAGCTGCTGTACCGATCTTCTGTTCACGGGGCCACAGCACAAGAGTTTCACCGCCTGTGTGACGGCAAGCCCAACACGGTCTGCCTTGCCGTTGATGACAGGGGCCACGTGTTTGGCGGTTTCACATCGGTAGGCTGGGCGACTGGTACGTCTTACCAGCTTGACCCAGCCGCATTCTTGTTCTGCCAACCCGACAGAGGTGATTCCAGCGTCAAGCAGCGGTATTCCCCAAAGGGTTTCTTTCCTCAGTTCGCCTTGTACCACAGTGATGACTGGCCTAGATTTGGCTCCAGTGACTTGTGGTTCAAGAGTGCCGCGGAAACGCTCATGTACAGCAGCTCCTCCACTAGTTTTCAACCCATGCCCATCAATGGCGTCAACGACGGCACCGTGATCGACCTTCTCATTTGGCAGGTACCGCTTACAGATGGCAGTGCTCAGCCCGTGCCGCCGCCTCGCAGTGACAACACCATCTTGTCTCAGGAAGTGTGCGGCCTTGGCTGTGGCAGCGACACCAGCAGCACGTTACCATTAGCGCTCTGTGCTCAGGCTGACATGTCCAGCATGACCAGGGCTGCCACTACGCTGAACCTTTTCAGCCTGTGGCTGAAGGAGCAGCTGGGTGCCTGTGACAGCGAGCTGCAAGCTATTCAGCGCCGTGCGGAGCTGTTCGCATCAGAGAGGGCGTTCATGCAGCAGCTCAACACAGCGCTACCACCAGATGATATGGACACCCGCAAGAACGCTTGGCTTGAACAGGTATGTACTTCTATCTATGTATGCACACGTTGCCACCTAAGTGTATCGCCAAAAGCATGCGCGGTCTAGTAGTACGCAGGCTAAACTAAACACACATGCGAGAAATTCAGTATGTTGATGTTGACATCTGGACCACTGTATGGGCCTAACTACTGCAGTTAGCAGAGAATGGTGCTGCAGCAAAGTGTTGTGCAGACAGAGCGCTCAAGTAATTATTTTCATGTGGGCTACTGTGTGCTTGTACATGGGAGAAAATTGTGTGCTGCTGAAGTGGGCCACTGCACATCATGCACTGCGTGTATGCTACATGCACTGCATGTATGGCTACAACAAGTATGCATGCACATGCTGCAGACACAAATCACAGGATGTCTTGACCGCGACTGGCAATCACACGGGGTTTACTGTTTCTGCAGTGCACTAAATGTAATCACTTCATTTTATTATGCCACTTTATCAAAGACGAATGTAGTGAACCTTTGTAAGTAGCAGAAGCTCAGTCAAAGCGCACTACTGTACGCATTTGCTCGCTACTAGTGCATCCTGCTGCCACCCCATTTACACTCTGAAAATTGCTCATGTCGAGCTGTGCGCTACATGAAGAGCAGCTGCCCATATCCGCAGTTACATGAATAGCATCAGACGGCAGGAGTTGCAGCCGTACGCCACTTGCAGTCTACAGCATCAATCGGCAGGATTTGGAGCTATGTTGTGATGCTGAGTGTCACTGCCAACAGCTAATTCAAGGCTGCCACAAAGCTCTGACCATCGCTCCTTTTCCTTGCCCCATTGTGGTGCTACCCTGTGCCCTCAGGTTCAGGCTGGTGACACCCACCCCCCTGCACCCCCCAGCCGTCTCAGGGGCGTCCACAACGGCATTGTCTACATTGCCTGCAGCGGCACTGGCCAGCTGTGCACCATGCGAGACACCTTCACGCAGTTTGGCGACACGCCGCTCGCGAACAAGTACGCCTCGGACGTCTGGGGCGGCAACGTTGAAGTTGAACTTGACGAGGAGGGCTGCGTCTTCGAGGACCACAACCAGGAGTGCTTCGACAAGCTGGTGAACGTGATGCGGCTGCGCGCCATAGTGCGCAGGACTGGCTTCAGCGGCACGATAGGCAGCAGCAAGCCGGCGCCCATGCCCGCCCACCTGGCGCCTACCATGACAAACATGCTGGAGTACCTGATGATCGACAGCAAGCACTTCTTCAGCTCCCTAGACTCCCCCATTTGCAAAGAGACTTGAGCTCTCTGCAAAGGCGTGAGACAAATCTGTTGTGGCAGCAGCTAACATTCTCATCCAAGGACGTTGCTGCGGTTTCTGGTTGATAAGGAATACTGAGAGTGTAAGCTGTTGCCGGGACACCTGGCAGTTGCCTACTTGGGCTACTGAGCTATGCCGATGGCTTCTGTAAGAGAGTAGTGAGTGGTTTGCGGGGCGCATAATATCGGCCACACAAAGCATTTCAAAATTCATGCGTTACTGAGTCAATGTCTGACTTGACTGCGCCCGCAGGATCCAGCATATCCCCTACATTCATGACATGTCCGTTCAGAGGGGCTTAAGCCTTCAGCTGGCATGACGCCAGTATTGAGACCACTGGCATGCTCTACGGTACAACTGAGGTACAGTACCGTGCTTAGCGCCCTGCTGCTCGGGCGAGCGGCAGGAGGAGGCAGCGAAGGAGGAGCCGCTGGCGGAGCGGCGGCGCGGAAGGCGAGGATGCACAGGGGACACTGAGGGCACAGCAGCACCGCACGCTCAACCTGTCGGCCTGGCTACAGCCGAGGACTAGAGAGCGGATTTTCGCTCCACCGCGGGCCTGAGGCGAACAAGGCCAGACACGCAGCGTGGGTCGCCGGTGTAAGCAAGTAAGCCTCGCATTGATATTGCTAAAGCTACCTACGCACACAGCGACATCGGCCGAAGCACAAGAAGGGCAAACTAAAAAAAAACAAACAAAAAAAACAAAACATCTGACGATATCGCCGTCGACGGATCGGGAAGGGGGAACCTAGGGCACACTGGATCGCAGGGCAGTAGATAGCAGTTCACCAGATTAAGGTTTGAACGCTTGCTGACCAGCTTGATTTGCAGCCGCACAAGGGACCTCGCCTGGCAGAGACTGACTGCATTCAGCACACGCACAGACACGACAGGACCACGACACTGCAGCGGCAAGGACACGAATTGCACAGCATTGCATTCAGCCCAGCTGCCTTGTGTTGGTCAGAGGCAGAGAGCTTGAGCACACCGACTCGTTCCACCACCGCTCGTTTCACGACGGCGGGAGAAGCACCTCAACAGATACACCGGAGCAGGACGGGATCTTGAACTGAAAGTGGTATAGTTGTGCAGGGGAGTATTCGCGGTTGGCAGCCGCGCATTCGAGACCGAGCCTGGGCTCTTTTTTTTTTTTTTTTTTTTTTTTTTTCTCGCGCCTCAAAGTCGCCTTTCAAAGCTATGGCTCTCCACTGGCTTACCAGCCCTGCCTCACGTGGGGAGGGGTCACCTCTGAAACGCAAACGGGAACAGCGCAACCACGGGCTGAATACTGGCTTGTGGTGGTGGCAGGTCAAAGCTGCACGCCAATCTGACACACGCCGCAGACGCCGCCATGGTGTTGGCCGTTGGGTACGCCTAGTGATACCGCCGCCGCCACCGATCCCGGGCCCGCCGCCAATCCCGGGCCCGCCGCCGATCCCGGGCCCGCCGCCGATCCCGGGCCCGCCGCCGATACCGGGCCCCCCGCCGATACCGGGCCCGCCGCCGATACCGGGCCCACCGCCGATACCGGGCCCGCCGCCGATACCGGACCCGCCACCGATACCCGGCCCGCCACCACCTCAGCTGATGGCCCAGAGCTCTAGACCGCGGCCGATGCCAGAGGTGCCAGTGTGCAGTCAGGTTGCAGAGCTGTGCAGAAGCATGCGCAGACTACACTTGTCGTCAGCCGACTCGGACGAGCCTCAGGGCAGTGGCAGCCACGCGCACGTCAAGAAGCGCCGCCGCCATCTGTCTAGCCCAGGTGCCGCTAATCACTGTGACAGGGGATGCTCACAGACGAAGCGCCCGCGGCATCAGCCTGCCAGTGACTCGGAGTCTCAAGCGGCGAGTTTACGGGAGGCACTGCCGCCAGCAGCGATGATTGTACTGAGCTTGGTGGTACTACCGCCACCAGCGGCAAATAAACGCCGTCGGGCGACACTGCCGCCGGATTCACCAGTAGCGACAACGCCAATGCCAAAACGACGTTCGCGGCGGAAAACGCCTTTAGTGACGGCTGCCACTGCCGCACCAGCGGCGGGGCCCGCACCGGCCAACCCGGTGGTTGCACAGCCACGGACGACTGTCACAGCCGCCGCTGCATGCGGTCGCAAGGTTACCTCCGACTTAACGGCGGCGGCAACGCCACGTGCGGCAGACATGGTGCCAAAACCGCCGGCAGGCGCTGCCGCATCAGATGGCCAACGCGGGGCAGCTGCATCCCGGCGGGGTCGGCGTCGCGGCGCCAGCGCCGGGCCGCCCCTGGGACGCCTCGGAAGCATTGGCAGCATCAACCGCCCAGAGTCGCCGTCTGGCAAACTGAGTGCGCTGGCAAAGGCGGTCACCACGACCGTGCCCGTACCGATGGAAGTTGGCGAACCTACCAGTGGGCCAGCGGGTCACCAGAGACGGATCACGTCGCGGCCTTCGCAGCCAGCTAGCAGCGGCGCCTCTCCCCAGTGGCATCCCGGTCCTCAGCCGATGGAGGTCACCGCAGCGGAAACCCCATGTACTGCAGACATGGTGACAACAGCACCAGCGGCCGCAGCGGCTGCTGCACCGGGCGGCGAACGTGGGGCGGCTGCACCCCGGCGGGGTCGGCGCCGCGCCAGCGCCCAAAGCACTGGCAGCGTCACCCGTCCAGAGCCACAGTCTGGCGGTGCGCTGGCAAAGCCGGTCACCGTGACCATGCCTGTACCGATGGAAGTTGGCGAACCTGGGCCGGCGGGTCACCAGAGACGAATCACGTCCCGGTCTTTGCAGCCAGCTGGCAGCGGCGCCTCTCTGTCAGGCGGCAGCGTCACCTCTGACGGTAACAGTCGCAACGGGCACCCAATATCCGGCATCACCGCTATGACAGTTTTGGCGCCCGCCAAGACACCCGCTGCCAACCGGAAGGTCAATATCCCGGGGCTGGACTGCCGCATGTGCGACAAGTTCATAGTGCGAGCAAATCCTCGGGCCCCGGGAAAGAATTGCCCAGCGGCACACGCATGTGCACACCAGCGCACGCGCCACACAGGGAAAGGGAAGCAATTTGCAGAACTGCATGTTCAGCTTTTCCTAGACCACCGACCAATATACGGCGGCCTAGAGCAGGTCTGCGACGGGTGCGGCAACCTCTTCATCAGACGCACAGCAGCAAGCGCCACGACACCATCTGGTGATCTAGGGGCCCTGGACCAGTGCGACGTGTGGCGCTGCGCCGACTGCCTCGCAGGCCCGGTCGCCGCGACAGCATGCACACTGTCAGGCTGTGACCGTGCATCAGGCCATGATCACATTGCTGACATACACACCCGACCAACGACATGCGCGGCGGCAGCGGGTGGTGCAGCTGTTGGTGGGGGGAATAGCCTGAAGCCAACAGCCGCGCTGCTCGCCGCCGCTAGCAAATGTGGTCCCATACGCAAATTCCTCGGATGCGAGCACCTGGGGGTAGACCCCAGGCAAGCCCATGCATCTACGTTGGACGGTGTGGCAGATGCGCCGCTGCCGAGACTGACCCGGAGCAGCACAATGGGTGTGCTGCCTGGCGAAAGTCGTGCTAGCGATAGCGGCGCAACGATGTCAAGCAACGATCGTGTGCCCAGCACACCTGGCAGTGCCGCAGCTGCTGTCGCAGCGGGCGCTCAGTCTAGCGAATGCCCCAGGGACCCGACGGGATCACACTGGCAAGGCCTGCTGGGGGCGGCTGGCGCACTCGCGCGCAGGGTACGTGCACTGGCCCTTGCCCCCAATCGGGCACGCGTCACGGTGCTTTGCGCTTGGCCGACGGGTACCAAGCTTGGACCCTGCCGCACGTCACGCCGACTGCATATGCGGCCGGCGCCCAGCGACGCGCCAGCAACACAGACCCTGCTGGGCCGGACTTCCTGCGCACCGCTGGTGAGTCAGATGCATGACCTGACGGTCACGTTCAGCTTGCTCTCCCTCCGAGAAGAAGGTAATGACCTGGCAACGGTGTTTGACCAACTCTCCCTTAGGGAACCGGTCGTTGCCAGGTCGCCTCGCCAGCCAGCCGGGAAACGTGGTGAGTCAGACGTAACGCAGGCTGGTGATAACAGCACCCACGCAACAATGACCGAGACAGCACCTGTCACGGCTATGGTTGCCAGTGGAAAGCGCAGTCGACGCAGAGGTAAACACAGACGGCGGACGCAGGAGCGACAGGCCCAGTGCGACAATTCTCGTGCACCCCTGGCACCAGCCACCACACCGCCGAGGGGCGGTGCCTCTGCCCCCTCAGCACCAATATCCGGGCCGGCGAAGGTCACCACCGTGACGGTGGCGACCCGGATACCCTCAACCGTGTGCCATACAGTCACCGTGGAGGAGCAGCAAGACGCGCTGGCAAAAGCCACCAACTATGGTTTTTCCACTTGGCACACGGGCCTGCAGGCACTCCACAAACAGGCGCTTGGGGAAAACACAGCGACGCTAGCACGTGGTGGGGAGCTTCGCCCCGTGAGCAACGTGGGCAACGGCAACTGCCTGATTCATACAGCTCTACACGGCATAGACAGCGTCGCAGTTGAGCACGGACTGCCGGCCCCAGCACTGGTGATTGCCATGCGAGAGGCACTGCTGGACGGGATGGTGGCATACGTCACGCAGGGGGCGGGCAAACAAGGGGCCAGCATGTCATCGATGCGTCAACTGACCGCGCATGCAGCAGCCCAACCTGCGTGTACACGTGAACAATTCGACACGTACGGGACACGCGCTCGCTGCCTCGCAATCGAGTACGGCACAAATGAAACGGACAGCGCGGACAGCGGGCACACGCTCCTGCTGCAACGCCTACAGGAAGAGGGCGTGTGGGGACGGCCCCTCGGTTTGTCTGTGTGGGCCATTGTTGCAGCGGTCTACGCGGTCTCGGTGACGGTGTGGCAGGCCGAGCCTCAGGCCACTGGCAGCACGCAAAAATCAACAGGGCTGGTGCTGGCACAACTGATGGGGCTGCCAGCGGTATTCGCACCGGCAACTCCAGCTCAGCCTGACTGCCATCTGGATGTGCTGTGGACGCCGCCTGGGCTATATACAAATGTGGGACACTTTGAACTGCTTGTCGCCCCTGCGGCAGCTCCGCCCTTGCCAACCACTATGACAGCGTCGGCGACCACTCAAGCTAACAGCACCCACATCACGGCTCCGAGTCGGACACAGCCCCGTACTGCGCTGCAGTTGCCACAGCAGCCTGAGCCACTGAGGTGTCCTTTATGCACACTGGCATTTTGGCAGCTTGGTCAGAAAGAGGACAGCAAACAGCGAGGCAAACTGTCAGCTGCGAGCCGCATGGCACCGGTAGTGGCCCACTTCAACGGTGGTAGCTGCACGAGGTCGATGCTGAACCCTGAGGCGAGCACATCACACTGTCAGCAAAATCTGGCGGCAGCATACGCCAAGGGCATCCGGCAGCAGGTTGATCACGACCCATCCGGTGACCGTGCCCCTTCAGGCAGCAGTACCTGCAACACTGGGGCACACCATGCCAAGCGTGTGCAGGAGATGAGCACCATGTATGGTTGCACGGCAGAAGACTTCCTACGGGCGGTAAGGAAGCTGAGTGCATGCACAGGTGCCTGCGGTCTGGTCCATATGTCAGCCAGCGCGGGGCAGAGGCAATGCGCGCTGACCTCGCCATGCCACACGTGTCGACGGAATGGAAGCGCCCCCACGCGCGCACGCCCGGCAGTACCCCCGGGCCAGTCCGAGGGCGGGGGTGCGGGTAGCGACGGCGCGGCCGCGGCGGCGGGGGCTGCCGCAGCGACACCTCCAAAGCCACCGGCGGTGCCGGCTAGTGGCGCTGCCAACTCAAAGTCCAGCAAGAAACGCCCGGCGGCCACGGCAACCGGCGCGCAACGCCGGCGCCGAACGGCAGCTGCTGCAGCACCGCCTGGCAGCGCCGGCAGCCGCACTCAGTCTAACAGCCTAAGGCTGCAGGACAGCAGCCCCCCCCACGGGACGGCCGTGGGATGGGCGGACATGGACTTGGACCCGCCGGACGATGCCGCGTCACCGCCCCCCCCGACCACCACCACCAGTGGCAGGCCCTCAAAGCCCCAGTCACGAGCATCCCTGGCTTGGGACCTCTCGACGCCCTCGGTCGTCCACGCACTTGACCAGACCAATGAGGCGGATCTACTGCTGCTACGGTTCACCACGACTGCCAACCCCTTCCGCACTCAGCTGCAGTGCACCCAGTGGGCACGGCTAGTGGAGCACGCCACACGACTACTGGCGGACGCCACAGACAGTGCACGTGAGGCGGCACGGGTGCGCCTCCACCATGGTGCCGGGGCGTTTGCTCATCAGGTTTCTCAGACTCTAGTGCAGCGCGGCTACAGGCTGCTGCACCTGCTAGCAGCAATGGCCTTTGGTAGGCAACCGGAGGGAACCGGTATGCCGCCTGCGGCCCGGCTGGCAGCGTTGCTGTCTGGCGACTTTGCGGAGCTACTGAGAAAGACGCTGTCAGCAGCAGCGGCGCTGCGGGCCCCCAAACCAAACAACGCAGCTACGGCGTCGGCACAAACGAACTTCGATGCCGACTGGACGGAGGCTGACTCCAGGCAGCAAACAGCATGCGCTGCCCTCTCAGGCAAGCGACGGGGGGTAGGCCTGGCTGCCGCACGACTAGAGGCGCGTGAAGCATGCGCCCCAGCAGACGAGGTCACGGCACAGGTGCTGGCAGCAAAGCACCCTGAAACTGGCACCCGGCCCGGGGTAGTCGATACGCCAATGGAGCAAGTGCGCGGCCTGGTACGCGACGCCCGGCGGCACTGCTTGCACGGCGCAGGGGTGGCAACGACCGCCGGGCCCGCTGGCAGCGGCAGTCCCGTCTTCGAATCGGGTCAGGCGCATGATCGCAGCGATAGGCCTGAGGATGCTGCCAGCGCAGCCGGACGGCGCCTCGAGGTGGAGGCGACAGACATACTGTCGACCTTGTCCGCAGCAGGGGCGGGGAAGGCAGGAGGGCTGGACGGCCTACGCTATGAACACCTCTTGATGGCCGCTGGGCCTGGTGCACCAGTGAAAGCAGCCACCCGCCCCGTGGGCAGTGCCTCGCCAGGACTAGCTGGTGATTCAGAATCGGATGTGATGGAACCGGCATTCGCCCATCACCTGGCCAAGGTGTTCACGACGCTGCTTGTTGAGCCCGAACTGCTGCCGGAGCAATCGCAACGGCTTCTCCGCGCCGCGGCCCTCTCAGGCATAGGACAGAAGCGGCGTCCGATCGCCTGCTCCAGTGTCTGGCGCAGACTCCTCGGGTCCACAGCGGCACGGGGTGTCAAGGGCAAAATATCGGGGCTGCTGGCCTCCATGTCGCAGTTTGGCGTAGGATACCGGTCTGGCGTCGAGCATGTGGCAGCGCGCGCGCGCGTGTGGCACGAGCTGTATGGCACCACAATCCAGCTGGACTGTGAGAACGCATTTAACAGTGTGGATCGCGCCGCCATTGTGCGGGGACTTATGCTCTTCTGTCCGGAGCTGCTCCCGCACTTTGAGTCCGTATACTGTGGTGACACTGCCCCAGAGATGCGAGTGGAGGTGAACGGTGAAGCTCGCATTATCTGCTCCCACCTAGGGTGCCAGCAAGGGGACCCTCTAGGGCCGCTGTACTTTGCAGTGGCAGCGGCATTCCTACTCTTCTACCCTGATGGAGTGAGTGCGACGCCCGGCAGTATGCCGGCCTACGGCCACAGCACAGCGGAACCGCCAGCCCCGCACTGCGCTTTCCTGGATGACCTCAACGTGCTGCAAGCTGCCTACTTCGACGATGCAGCGGCCGCTGGGGTGGCAGAGGTGATCCGTCGGCTTGCGGCAGGGGGCCTACGCGTTCGACCAGACAAGTCGCTGGCCATTGCCATGCGCGGCACAGTGTTTGATGAAGCGGCCAGAGCACGCCTGCGCGCCCTTGACATACCGTTTGTGGACGCCACCATGCCAGAATCCAGTCAGGGCTTTACGTCGGTCGGGGTACCGGTAGGGCACCCAGCCTATGTGCATGCTGCCATGAGCAAGCATCTTGTTGACGCAGGGACATGGCGATTGTCGTGGCAGCTAGCTGGGATGGCGCGGCATCACCTACAGGCAGCACAATTCATTCTGCGCAGGTCACTGACAAAGCGCATGGGCTTCTTAGCTCGGGTCGTTGACACGGCTTTGAGTGAGACATGGCTGCACGCATTTGACGGGTTCTGTGCATGGACGCTTGAACGCATGCTGCACCTGCACGGCTGCGCTACCGCGGCAGTCATGAAGTCACACCTGCTGGCCGCCTGCACTGCTGGTGACAATGAGGTAGCCAGCAGTGGCAGCGTGCTGGTATTGCCGCGCTTGGGCCCGCCAGAACTCACGGACATCGCAGTGCCACTGCGGGCGTCACGGTTGCCGGAGCGACGAGGCGGTCTGGGCATGCCGCTTTTGGGGCTACTGGCACCAGCCGCATACACGGCCCAGGCATGCACAACACTGCGGCCTGCAATAATTCATGCCACTGTGGCAGCAGGGGCCCTGAGGCTCGGCACTGACGAACACGGCGCAGTCACCTGGTTCGCGCAGCACTCATGCGCAATACGCGAGGACCAGGGACTGCCGCCAATCATCGAGGCCGTGCGACGCTCTACGCGAGCGCTGACAGCTGATGGCGGCGAAAAATCACGCACAGCTGTGGCCGAGCAGCTCCCAGCATCGTTGCTACGGTGGGCAGCGGATACAACGGCCGCAGCGTCGACGCTCCCCACTGCGGTGCAAGCGATCTACGCCGCAACTGCCGTCACGGAGACGGGGACCACTGAGCCAGCCCCACACACCCACGGCATTGTGCCTGGCGCCGAGGCGGCCGCTGCGGCGGCGACCGTACCTGGCCCTCAAGCCGCTGCCGCGGCTGCCTCTTCCACGCCCGCTAAAACACAAACTAGCGCGGAAGAAAGCAGCTGCAGCGGCGGGCAGGAGGACGACGACGACGACTGGGAGGCCTATGCTGACGAGATCTGCAGAAAGGTAGTGCCCCGCCGCCGGCGCGGTCACTTCACGCACGGACTACAAGCCGGCCTTTCAAATGTTCTTCGACGTCAATACGAGGACTGCCTGGTGGAGGACCTAGAGGCTGCCTCGGCTGGTGCCGTGGGCAAGCCGACGCAGGCTACACTTATTGGTGACTTGCGTGACACCAGCCGCCGCCGCCAACAGGCTAGCGCGCGGGTCCTGGCGCAGCTGCGCAGCCAGCGTGCGTCCGGGGCAATGGCGTGGATGAGCGTGCCACCCGCTGCCAATGACCGCCCGGGTGCGGCGCCCATGTCCAGTATGGCAGCAGCCACGATGATTATGGTTGCGATCTTTATAGACGGGTGGGGCATACAGGGCGAGGTGTGCCCATGGCGGTGCAGTGACGTGAGCCCCACCTCCACGCATGCGATCAGCTGCCCCAGCCAGCACATACGGGGGCACAACGCGACACACACTGCCCAAAAGCGGTGCCTACAGCGCATCTTGAGACAGCACCATGTCTCTATTGTCCGCAATGAGGACGCTAGCGTCTTCAAGGTACCGGGGTATCGGGCGGACACAGTCATTGACCCAGGGTGTCTGCACTTTAGCAGTGCATACCGTAACAAGGGAATAGTGCTAGACACAAGTGTGCGCGCACCCACAGCGAGCTCGTACCTGACAGGCAAAACAAATGCCTCGAACACGGACGGCTATGCTGCTGGGGTGGGGGAGGACGCGAAGGTCAAGCACCACACCGGCACCTTGACGTCATCTTGGGCTTTTGTGCCATTCGTGCAGGAGTCGTACGGACGGCTGGGCAAGCAGACAAGCCTTTTTGTTAAGGAGTTGGCAATGCACTCAGCACTGTGCTCAGGGGGGGGGAAGGCAGATGTGTTACGCAAGGCCGGGTTAGCTAAGCGTCAGATCCACATTGAGCTGAGCATATCGCTGGCGCGGGAGTTGGCGGAGCGCGTCATGGCATACACACGTGGAGCGCGAATGCTGGGCTGTGTTGCGGCGCCGGTATCCAAACTCCTAGGGCACAGCGCAGACTAGGCTGCTGCGTTGACGCAAGCTTTTCGATTGCATAGGCAACCCGGCCTCCCTTGGGCCTTTATAAATACAAGTCCATACGTACAACTGGGGGTCTGCAACTGAGACCCAGTGGCTTGCGCAGCATTGCAGCATTGACAATACAGCTTTCCAACATACTTCGAAGTAGCAGTCGGAGCAGTGGCAGCTGATGAATGCGAACAGCCAGCGCCTGCAGCGTCATGCTGGCGGTGACACCTTTGTGCACTCTTGCCAGAGTGTGTGTGCGACATGTGATGTAGATTGCGAAAGCGTGGTGTTGTATTGGCACACATGCCACTGTTCACTGTACCAGGTGCAGCGGCAAAATACCTACAATCTGCAGCGCCTGCTTGACTTGCCACTTCGTGGTCCACACATGCGCTTTTAAAAAACTGCAATGTGAGCCTCATTATGCATGGCAAAGGGCTTTTGCTCTGGCAGCACCTCCCTGTACATACCCCCCAGAGGGGGCCTAAAGGGAAGGGGAGGGGCTTGAGGGACAACTACAGCCATACTGGCGGATGGGAGTGCATGCACCAACTATTCTGCGGCTCATGCCTGCCAGGCTGCGACTGCAGACGGCTATGCACTACTGGTTTGGGGAAGGGGCTGATGCCAACGTTAGGCATTGCACTGGCACTTTGACAATGATGGTAAACGGGAGTGCATGCACCCATTGTTTTGCAGCTCATGCCTGGCAGGCACAAAACAGGCAGCACAAATGCAGACGGCTATGCCACAACGCCAGTACTGTGCCACAACGCCAGTACTGTGTTGAGCAAGGAGCTGATGCCAATGTCAGGCATTTCACCGGCACTTTGACAACACAATACATGCCAGACAGCCAAATCTTAGGGAGTTCAACGTTTCACGCCAGTGCAAGACATCACACATGTTATGATGCATTGCAACACACGCCTGTGTCGCTCGGTGGCGTGCTTGCCGTGAGACAGTAATGGCAATGGCTGCATGAAACCAGGTGCTACACAACCAAGACATTCATTGACAGTGATCATATTCATGCACTGCACACGTTTAAACCGCAGGGTCATCGGTGCAATCGAGAGGTGCCTTTGTGCCCCAGCACTCTGTCCCTTGGCGCACAGAGCGCCCTGCTTAGGAGGACAGGATCAGGATGCTCAGCACTGTGGGAAGCGCGGCGGGGTGTGTGAGGGGAGGGGGGTGGGGTGGGGGGGGGGGGGCTGCAGGTGCGCAAGTGGGTGGCCTTGAGAGTAACCTAATCGCCAACCAATCAGCTCGAGCAGTATAACGCGGAGACTGTCCCCCCCGCTGCACACCGGTCTCCTCTCCCCGGTGACGTCGGACATGGCTTGCACAGTGTACGGCGGCAGCTACGGGACCCTTGCGGAGACCCTGGCCGTACATACATGCTGCATAACATGCACATGAAAAGAGAGCACTGCACTACATACTTGCTACTATTGACAGTGGACCGAATAGCTCCCAGTATGGTTCACAGAAGCCAAGGGGACATGTACGGTGTCTAGTTTGTCTGCATGCCCCCCTCGGCCGCTAGCGAGGAGCCCTTGCCACCCTCTGGCATCGTTGTTTACTTGTTCAACTCCTGAAGCATTGCAAAGAAACCATTAGCTCCGATGGTGGACAAACCCCTGGAAGAATGAAGACGCCACCGTGTCCTCCACTGCCCCCGTTTTGGGACCCCCCCCCCCCGCAGCAGCAAACCCCCCTGCTTGCGGTACCATGAGGGGGGCACGAGCTGCACAAGCGCTGTCACGCACCCTCTTCAAGATGAAGTTGGACCTCCACCCCCTCATAATTGCTGACATACGCCAGGGGGACGCCCCCCAGCCCCCCGTCGCAAGCTACACGAGCGCTGCCATGTGCCCACCCCACGATGAAGTGCTTCGTGTGTAGAGTTTCTACCCCTCATGACTGCTGACAGACACCAGGGGGACGCTGCCGTCCTTCAGCCCCCCGTCGTCCCCCTTGCCCCCTCCCCCCGCTGCCGCAGCAGCAGGCAACCCCCCGTACCGCGCGCACAGCGCCAGCTGCGCGAGCGCCGCCATGTCCGCGCCCCAGGATGAAGTACGCATAAATTCTACCCCTCGTGACTGCTTACGGACACCAGGGGGACACTCCCATCCTCCAGCCCCCCATCATCCCCCTTCCCCGCCGCCGCCGCAGCAGCGGGCACCCCCCCCCGCCGCGGGTACCGCGCGAACAGCGCCAGCTGCGCAAGCGCCGCCAGTGTGTGCCTCAGGATGAAGTACGCATAGTTTCTACCCCTCGTGACTGCTGACGGACACCAGGGGGACACTCCCGTCCTCCAGCCCCCCATCATCAACCTTAACCCCCCCCCCTGCAGCGGCAGCGCCCCCCGGCACCCCCCCCCGCCGCGGGTAGCGCGCGAACAGCGCCAGCTGCGCGAGCGCGGCCGCTAGGCCGAGCGCGTTCGGCACGACGACGTTGACGTCGCGCAGTATCCACGCCCCGTACGCGAGCCACAGCGTAGAGCACAGCAGCGAGCCCATGGTCATGGAAAACGAGAGCGCGGCGGAGCTGCGCGCACGGACCACGTCGCGCGCCGCGGCGAGCGGCGACGCGTACTGCGAGACGGTCGCGAGGGACGCAAAGGCGCCCACGCGCGCGATCGCCTCCTCCCTGTGCGGCGCCGCGGCAAGGAGAGTTGATGAGGACATCGTTGAGGAAAACGGCGCGAGGGAGCGACGCGCAGCTATGGAAGCGATGATGCGGCACGCGGCGAGCGGCGACGCGTGCTGCGAGACGGTCGCGAGGGACGCAAAGGCGCCGACGCGCGCAATCGCCAACTCCCTGGACAGCGAGTTCAGTTGAGAGTTGCGCGTGAGCGAGCACTCGAGCCGCAGATGCACGCATGGGTAGAGCAGGTAGCCACACACGCCGCCGACGACGCCCGCCGCGACAAACGCCCTGCGCACCGTCGCCGCGCACACGCCGGCCGCGCCACGCGCACGAGCTCCACAACCACAACTCCCAAACTAATAAAACTTCAACTGTGACTCACCGCTCCTTGAGGTCGCGCCACCGCAGCAGCAGGTACCCGCACACGCCGCCGACGATGCTCACCGCCACCACAATCACATCCTCAACTCACCAAACCCAAACTTCAACTGCAGTTCAGTGCTCACTGCTTCCCACCGCCACCCACGATCGCCACACTCACAAACGCGAAAAACTCACAAAAACTTCAACTGTGACTCACCGCTCCTTGACGTCGTGCCACCGCAGCAGCAAGTACCCGCACACGCCGCCCACCACCCCCGCCGCGACGAAGGCCTTGCGCACCGCCGCCGCGCGCGCCGCCGGCCGCGCGACGCGCACGTACACCCCGCAGAACAGCGTCGCACAGACCACGCCGAAGAAGTTGCAGACGACGATGGGGAAGAGCGCGCCGATCGCGGCGCCGTAGACCGTCCAGACGCTCGCCGCGAGCCACATGGCGATGAACGGGAAGAAGGACTTGTCGCCTACGGTGCCGCGCCGCAGCGCCTCTGCGCGAGTGAAGTTGATTGAAGCGCGTGAAACTGAACGAACTAGGTTTCGTTTCGAGTTCAAATAATTGCAACGGTTCATGTAACGGTGTGTGATGTGACAGTTCACACGTGCTTGCAGTGACGATGAGCTGGAAGAAGGACTCGTCGTCAACGGTTGCCGCGGCGCAGCGCCTCTGCACGAGATGGCGCGGTGAGAGAACTTGAACTCAATGAGCTGGATTTTTTTCTTCTAACATGTTCATCACATTACAGGTAAACTACGTCAAAGCAGTCGTCAAAACGTAAACAACTGTGCATGATGTAAGGGCTGGTAGGGCGTACTGCTGAGTACACCGCACCGCAGCATCTCTGCACGAGACATACGCAGCGGTGCGTGCAGATTGTGAAATAGATGTACTTCAGGACTTAAGAAAAAGCGTACTTGGGCGGAGTGCACAAACGCCGGGGTACATGTAGTGCCGCGGCGCCTGTAGAAACGAATTGATAACCATATGTGCTGGCGTGCGCAGCTTAGTGTGTACTTCATGCAATTTGAAACTGCCTACTCTTGGAGTGTACATGGCGTGCACCGTGTGTATGCTGCCTCTGGAGCACAGATGGGGGCGCTTGGTGCACACACTTCAACAAATGGCGCAGTACAAATCAATTCGCAAGCACTGTACATGTGAACTTCACGTGATTATCAAATGTGCATTGGACACTTCAAGTTGTCACAACATACATGTAGGCTCTAATCTCATAGCATGACACCAATAAACTGGGCTTCTTCGTGTCCTGAGCAATGATCATTGCAAGGTACACATGTGCAGCCTGATCCTGTTGGTTCCTCGTGCTACGCGACGTCAATGGGCGAGATGAGCTCAAAATTGATTACCAATGATGCTGTGCATGGCAACGTCTCAGTGCCAATAAAGCAGCACTGCAGGACGCACTGCCATGGCATCTCTGGCTTCAAGAATAGATCATACGCATCATAGTTGTGGCTTCGATTGTGCTGCAGATGAAGTAAATCTTAATGGGGCAGCATGGATATGGCTGCAATTGGCATTGAATGGTGGGCGATGATGGTGACAGACCGCATGGTGATTTAAGATTTAACGGCAATTCAAACTCAAGTGACTGCAGCCCCTGCTACAAGAAGCAGACACCATGCCGCCAGGCACGCTGCTTTTAAACACAAATCTGCTGGCTCAATTCAAACTCCTCAGCAGAGAGATCCTGTGGCCTACGCCAAGGCGAAGCGATGTGAGACCGGCACACGATTACTTCAGCAGCGCTGACCCACCTCTCATCTCAGGCATGGGACTGTAGAACAGGTACACCGCGGCCAGCGTCGCCGCCAAGCTGATGATCGCGCCCATCACCTCCCTCGATTCGTCCGCGAAGTCAGGCACTGCTGGTGCATCCGTGGCCATATCACTTCGTCGATAAGCCTCAGCCAAGCGCTCCCTCACGCGCTGCGCGTGCAGGGTGAGCTCTGCTCCCTCCCTCAAAGCTGCGTGACAGCAGCTGCGAAAGGCGACATCTTCTCAGCAAATCAAAGCCCCAGATTAGCCACTTTAGAAGATCAAGCAGATTGAACCACCTGTGTGCCTGCAGGATTGTTGACACTGTCGCTACCGCAAGGTCAAAAGTTTCTGTCTATGGCAAGTCACGTTTGCAGTTGCAGTTCGAAAAAAGTATATCGCAGAACTTTTTTTAACTCCACACACACACGCTCCTGGCGAAATGTCTCAAATGACAGAGGCTCAGGCCGCATCTGCCGCCCCAGCTGAAGGCAGCGCTTTGGCTGCGGCCGGGGGAGCAGCAGCTCCACCGTGTTCGTCTACAGCTGAGTTCAAGATCTGCGTGCTGGGCGACAAGGGAGTTGGGAAGACATGCCTGGTAGGTAGGATTTCAAGATAGTTCAAGCAGCTTTCGCTTTTGGTCCACATGCTGCAAAGCAGTCCTTGTTGCCCAGTCAATCAAGAGCCAGGATTTTTCACTTCTGCCACGTGGTGCAGGATATAGTGCATGCTTCCCCGACACAACTCGCCGTGCTGCTGTAGAGTCGTACTGTGCCAGTCATTTTGTCTGCTGCTGCCAATTACATGCTGCGGACTGGACTGTCGTTAAACAAGCATGCCGGGCGTCTTGCCGATGTGACCCCGGTGCGTCAGGCAGCAAACTTTCGTAGAACGCTCCGTTCATTTTCAAGTGACATTTTGCGAGTCTTCGTTGCCATCTGTCTACTGATTGCTGCCGCAGGTGCTGCGCTTCATTGAGGGCTACTTCTCGCAAAATCAGCAGAGCACAATCGGCGCATTCTTCCTGACCAAAAGCCTCCCGGTCAACGGCGTGCTGTGCAAACTGCAAATCTGGGACACTGCAGGTGGGTGCACCGTGATGATGCCACCATAAAGGAAAATGCACATTGTGAAGGTTCTACGATCATGGCGCTGCGCCCGCTATGTCCACATTGCGCACGAAGGCGTGACGCACTCAGCAAGTACTGCTCTAACCTGGCAGCCAGTTAGGTACATGTAAGTCAAGTACTCTTTCGCACATTGCAAGCTGTGAAACCTGGGCACCGCAAATGACCTCGCTGTCAGTTGCATCCGCTGTTGATGACGCCAAGATCATGTCAGGCATCGTTGCAAACTGCAGCGTATTGCAGGAAGGTGAAAGTCAGCGCAGGTTACCAGCATCATGCCGTGCTGGAACACATTCTCTTTGGCACGTCTTTGTGGCATGAAGTCTCAGCGCCCATCAAGTTGCGCCGTCGTTTTGGGAGCTATGTGTATGTCTATGTGCACCGGCTCATCATTTGCTTTCTTTCACAGTAGTTGTAGTGAGCGCTGTTGTGTGCTGTGCGGCTGACAGGGTGCTTGCGTGCTTTTGGCTGTACTTCTGCTGTTGACCAGGCCAAGAACGCTTCAGAGCTATGGCACCCATGTGAGATTATAGCGCCGAACATACATACACCGCAATTTTTGCTGCTGTAGATTGTATACGTATGACGGTCAAGTCCCAGCAGGAATGGTCAGGTTGAAGTACTGTTGCGAAAGAACATTTGCGAAGCCGACAGTATGGCCATTTAGTGCTATTGGAAAGTCAATGCCAGCGATGCTGTGAGGTACAGGCATTATGGAGACCATTGATTCGTAAAGCGGAGAGTGAAAACATGAAGCCGAGACTTCCATACCTGCGGTTCATACACATGAGTATCACATGACCAAGATGCACGATACTTGGAAGTATCATCTCCTGCACCACCTACTTCATGTCCAAAGTGTTGCAGTGCCAGAACATATTTATCAGGTGAATAGATGGATCAGAAGGACTGTAAATGATCATGTGCTGGTCCAGCCATCGACTCTATGGACTTGCATCGAGCGCCTAGCCCGCTCCTGCTGGTCTTAAATTGAGTCAACAGCTCGTTGCTAATTGCTGAGCTGTATGTCAACTTGTTGCGGTTTATGTCACTATTGTTACTATTTGTCAACCTAGCATCATGCCATTCAAAGCATACAAGCGCGCGCCATATCTGACTAGGCAATTCTGTGACTCATGTGCGTGGTACCTATCGCCGTGACCATAGCGCAAATGCCAAGGACGCAGCAATAGCGAGCTGAAGTGGTCACTGGCAGGCGATTTCTTTGAAGCAGTGGAAGCCGACATGGTTGCTGAACGATTTTGCTTGTGGTTTATGCTTTCTGACAATGTTCAGACTCCCATCCCTGTCGCCCCACAGCTGCAGTCATAGTACAATGCCCCGCATAACACATATGAGAGATGTCTTTCAAGAGCCTAATCTGATGACGGAAACGACAACGCCACTGTGGTAATCATGCTGGCCATGGCGCGCACCTGCTATTTAACAACCTGATCTGCATCAACAGGTCAGGTCCCTCACCCGCGTTCAACTTCAACCCTGTCCCAGGTACTACCGCAACGCAGCCGCTGCCATCGTCTGCTGCGACATCACCGACGAGGAGTCCTTTGACAAGATGAAGGACTGGGTCGAGGAGATCAAGATGAATGTGCCGGTGGGGCAGCAGGGACTGGCCATCGTTCTCGCGCTGAACAAGGTGTGATGAACACTTATTGGAACGTATCAGGCACGAACGAGTCCGGGTACTGTCTTGTTGGTGCAGCAGGGCTTGGCCATTTTGCTCACATTGAACAAGGTTCGATGGGCGTGGACTGATACGCATGAATTCCCAAACTGAGTATTGCAGTCTTTGCTGAAGAATGCCTTGGAGGGGGGGGAGAGCAAAGTGTTCCCGCTGCCGAGTTCTTGAGGCTCTTTCCAATGGACACTCACGGCAACGCAGAGGTACCGTTGTTTTGCACACTGCGTCGGCGCCCGCCCGCAAGACTGCTACAAATACTCTTCCCCAACACTCCTCAGGTGCAATCTGTGCTTCACAACTCGTCGCTCACCATGCACGCCCGCCCACCCCGCCCGCGCAGGCGGACCTCGAGGAGCGCCGCGTCGTCTCCCGTGCACGCGCCGAGGAGTTTGCGGCGACCATCGGCGCCGCTGTCGTCGAGACGAGCGCGCGCGAGAACTTTTGTTAGGTGCCCCACCGGCTTGACTAGCGACATGACGGTGCCTAGTTGCTAGTCATGCTCCACAATGCGTAGCTCACCGTGTGCGACCGCCCGCCCGCCCGCGCAGACGGACCTCGAGGAGCGCCGCGTTGTCTCCCGTGCGCGCGCCGAGGAGTTTGCGGCGTCCATCGGCGCCGCCGTCGTCGAGACGAGCGCGCGCGAGAACTGGGGCGTCGCGCGCCTCTTCGAGTGCGCCTGCGAGCGCGTGCTGGCGTCGCCGCGCGCGCCGCGGACCGGGCGCGCGCTGCCGCCGTCGAGTGCTGCTGCCGTCGGCCGCATCGGGCTGTCCCGCCGGGCCGTCGATTCGAGCGGGTTCTGCTGCTAGCGCCGCGACGGGGGGCGGTGGTGGTTTGGGCGGGGTCGGTCGGTGGGCAGAGGGGCTTGTTGACTGCTTCCTTGCCCGTGTGTTTGAGCCACTCATGGCCATGCAGGCATGACCGCCTGCGAGGCGCGGCGCAGCGCCGTGCTGTCAGGCCACCTGGGACACACGCGCAGCAGGCGCTGCAGCGGTGCCCGTGCCACCGCCTTGGGTGCTCGCTCGATCATGTAGCACAGCCATCCGTAGCACGCAGCCGCGCCAGCCTGTGCGGCCAATGCGCCGTGTTGTCCGCTGGCTTCTGCCACCAGGCAGGGCGGCGCACATCCTCGTGGCTGAGCGCTGCTGCACTTGGCTTGCAGCGCTGCACTTGGCTTGCAGCGCTCAGCATTTTTTGAGCACGCTGTGCCGTCGCGTCAAGTCACCGCTCTGAGCATGCATCCGCGCGCTGCCGCGGTTGTGGAGCACTGCTGTTGCGTCAGCACAGCTGCTGGCGCGTCTCAGCACGTGCGCCGCCTCTCCGCACAAAGGCTGACCAGCTCAGCAAACATTTGCGGTCTCTTGCATCGAACGGAGCGGCGCCAGTTTCCCAATGGGAGCAGCTATCGAACAGTGCAGCGCACCGATCACTTAGTGGCGTGTCAGCACAGCGGCCGCTGCTCCTGCGACAGCGCTCGCGACAGCGCCACGGCCTGCAACGCTCTATTGCTGAGTGCCGTGTAGCATGCTGCCTGAGATGCGGCCGAGAAAGTCACCGTGCATTGGGGCTGGCATGACATGAGAAAGTGTCAAATGCTCGTTGCGGCACAATAGCAGTCGCCATTGCCGGCCAGCGTGCACTGCGCGCTCTGTGCCTCAACCTTGTGTCCGGGCTGCTACGACTGTGCCTCCAGCCGACTGGTAGCCTTGAGGGGCAGTGCTAGCACGCCCTTGAATCGTGATGGAGGGCACACTGACTTAGCTTTCTTGCAGATCGGTGCTATATTCATTCTGAACATGTTTGGCAGGGCTTAGGCTACCACCACAGTGCTCAGGTGTTTGCCCCGTTCACTTGCTGGCCCCCCGGGGGGGGGCGGGGGGGGGGGGCTGTGAGGTGCGGTGGACCCTTGTATCAGCTGCTGGTGCGTCTCAGCTTAGTTAATGGCACCTGCAGTATGCGCAAGCATGGCTGTCAAGCGCAACACACACTTGTTTCATGGAAGACCAACAAGATGAATTCATAACCACGGTGACCCATGGCTGGCTGTCAATTGCAGCTGTATTGTAGAAGTCACAAATAGAGTGCTTCGCCTGCTGCCAACGCTGGCGCTGCACCCCGAGCCTGACCCCATCGCTTCAGGTCGGCATGGTCGTTTGGTGCTGCCATACATGCACTGGAATTGCACACTAATAATGCCAACAGGCTACTCACTGACACCTCAACTGGTTTTGGTGATGTCTCATGACTTCTAAGTGTGTAGCAAAGCAGGTCTGCGCATACGCTGGCGTTGAGTAAATGCAACACATTAGAACAGGGATGCTCGAACCGCAGGTGCTCGGTGCCATATGCCTTGGGGTAGCTGTTTTGTTATTGCGTCGAGGCATCCTCGCGAGATTGCGGCGGCCATTCATCGATTCCAACCAGGCACCGCCCCAAGGAGCTAAACTCATAGTCTGGGGCGTCTTCCATCTTAACCGGCCCCACCCACTGATCCTGCGGTATGACGCTCCTACGGTAGTCATGGAGCTGCTTCTGCACATATCTGTGCACGGAGGTCAAAAATCAGGGGAAAAATCAGGGCTGGGGGTCAGTTATGATATGTAGCCGGCCCCGCATGAATGTTGCGTCATTGACAAAGTTGTGTCTGCATAGGTATGATGCCTGCGCTTGCGGTAGCATTTGATTTTGGCCTAAGTGCTTGCACCACATCGGCCTGCGCTTCTCACGCCACTTCAAAGTTGACCAACGGTGATTCTTGGTTCAACCCTGCCTCCGGAAACTGGGCAAAAACGCGTTCACGACTTCACATGCAGCAAAACATAATTTTTTTACCCCATTGTCACCAGAAAGCGTGAGTTGTTCTGAGTGAAACCATTTAAACTACACAAAATGACGTTGAGCGCATAATGATGTCAGAGGAAAAACACGGCCTTCTGAAGGGAAGGGCGATCAACCACAGCAGGCGACAAATCGGAGGCAGACGGCTTCAACCTCTGCGAGCGCTGCACCATGCACAACCGCGCCAAGCTATCAGCCGCCGTTGCCAGCAGTGGCTGCTGGCATTGCACAGCATTGGCACCCTTCGCAGTACAACGCGCCGGACATACAGCTCGCAGAGGAGCCGCAGTGTCACTCATGCAACCATCTTGCGCAAGCGCTGAGTGCCGCTGCAGCCAGCAGGAGCTATTTCGTAACCCGTTCAGTATGGCGTCCTTCGTAGGTCGCTTCACGAACAACATCAGCTACCAAGAAGATCTGCAAAGTGCCCGTACAAACACTGGACAGTTCACCTGCGGTTCATCGGCGTGCACGGCAGGAACCCCGTGTACACCACGGCGCGCGCGGCGGCGGCGCCATTCCGCTGAGCGTTGGCGTGTGGCAGCCGCACGTCCCAGAACACCGCGCCGCCCGCGCGAACGGGTATCGGCACCACCCTCTTCAGGACTTCCGCATCCCCCCGCGGGCGCAGGGGGGTGAAGTCGCCGACGCAAGGCGGGGGGACTGAGGAGCCGTCGGCGCGAGGTTCGGGGGGGCGGGTCTTGGGGGGAGGGGGGGGCAGGGGGTAAGGGGGGGGTCAGGGATGTCAATCAGTGGTCTCGACAGGGAACAGTGCCGAACAACCATCAGCAAATGCTGAAGTGACAGGAACTGTCAATATGTGCTTGGGGTCTGGCTTTGGGTTGGGCTCTAGCTAGTCATTGCAGGGGCTACGGAACTATCTGAGGATAGAGCCACACTACAGCCTATGGCAGCAATTGGTGATTTTTATGAACTGAGCGACCCCCCCCCAAACATGGCACACCAGTGACGCACATACCAATGCAATGTGAAGTGGCATGGGCCTCCTGCAACCATATTGGTCAAGGTTCTAAACCCCTGTTGCCCTGCGATGAACAGGTTGCACGCAGAGGTTGCTATTTTGAGGCACAAACGCTTCTGCACTTCATGCCCACACAAATGCCAAAGCACACCTCAGAAGCGATTTCAGCGGCACTCATGCTGCCTTGTGACCCGCCCAACCATGAAGGACGGACGAAGGAGCTGGACACCTCTACTTCATAAGCGTGCCTGTTGAAAAAGCATATGATGGTGAAGAAAGTTGCACATCTTACTGTGGAGATGACTGCCGTTTTTGAAACAAGCGCCTGGCCACATCACATGCTTCAAAGTATCAACACCTTTACTTGATAAAACATAACTTCAGCTGGTTGAAGTACCATTCTGCTGGTGCATCAGAGAGTCCAGCTGATGAGGGTGGATAGTGCAGCACTTCTAGCCCACCTTTGCCCACTCGTTAAACTCGAGGTGAAAGCCAGGCACACACTCAAAGCCACCCATGTCTTTATCCGGTGTATCTGCAAGAACCAAATAAGGCAGGGTTGGGTGCTTGTTAAAATTAGGTGTGCACTCACATATGAAAACCTATGGACTCTGCTGCTGGTTAGTGACAAAGTTCCTGATGCCTTCAAGCACATCTGAAATTGTGGGGCCAATGCCACACAGCAGCTGCACGCTTTAAAAGGACTCTGTCTCTGAAGAAGAACAGGGCGCTTCTTTGAAGTAAGCAAAAAAGCTCAGAGTTACGCATCGTTGAGCAGGAGACTGGAACATACCATACGTTCTTACAAGTGCAGATGTAATGCATGTATGCACCGCTTAATGCATGTCGCACTCTGTGTGCCTGCCCACGATCCAGTCTATCGATCCTTGGATTGAGTTGCTGGCAGAAGCTTCAGTTGCCTGGCGGACATCAAATCAACTTCCACAAGAGCTTTGGCACAGACTGTTGGCACACATTTGCCGGGGACGTACCGCCCCCGTGCGGATACAAGAGCGCTTCGACTCCTTACTCGGCGCATCTCTGAGCATCACCATCATGGGAAAACTTGTTAAAACGCTTTCCTCTCCTGAAAGCAGCAGAACACCGTCCTTCACATCCTTGACAGCGCTCAAAGCCCTCACTCAGCACACTGCCACGATGAGGAGCCTTAACATTGCCGTCTGTGAAAGCTACACAAAGTTGCCTCCCATTTGTGGCCGCAGCGTTGCCGCATACCTGTAAGCGCGACAAACGACTGTATGGGCCGCCACTTGCGCGACTCCGCGCGCGACGACGATGCCTCCGCCATCTTGTGCGGGCAGCAGTCCAGGTGGGGAGTCAGGCTGCGCTGCAGCGGCCGCTGCCGCCGCCGCGCGCCGCCGCCGCCGCCGCCGCCCGCGCCGCCGCCGCCCCCCGCGGCGTGGTGCGCAGACACCGCATCGGGCACCCTGTCAAGCCGCACACACGCGGCCACGATCAGCACAGCACAGGCAAGAAGGGCATATTGCCAAGTCGGTGTCAAGGGCAAGGAGTGTGGCAGACTGCGTTGCTGGCGCCGCATTGCCAGCGCATCTGCGGAGGAAGGGTGCATGGTTGCTGCAGCGGGGGGAAAGTGCACGTCACACGTGAGCGATCAATCAGCCAAGCCTACATCGCATGCACTGGGTGTTGCCGCGGCAGCGTGAGGGGCCGGCAGTGCAGGCGGCGACGGCGTGCACGCTGCAGGAAACCGCCGCTACCTGCTGCCGAGCGCTGCCTTCGCCCTCGGCGTGATGCAGTCGACACTGCGTCAAGGACCCCGGACGCGAATAACGATGGGATTTGTACACCTGAAGCACTTCTGAAGTACGTAGTAACATGTACTGAATCGTCCCCACTGTACATATGATTGGTGGCACTCGGGTGGAAGGGTAGAAAAAGGCTTCTGCTGCATCCAGCAGTGGCAGCGACGCTCTAAGTAGAGCACCCATGCAATAACTGCTTTGCCATGGCCGGGAGCCTTCCATGGGCGTATTCAAACATAGAACCTGCAACAGGTGACATGCCCTGATGGTGTTGAAGCGTGCTGACCTGCTACTCAACCACGAAGTGCCATCAACGCGCAGGCCTGACGAGGTTGGCAAATGCGTATGAGAAGCCTGTCACGGCCTGTCAGTGCTTGCACCAAAATGATTTCAGTGAGGTGTTTCCATTTATGGCGCCTCAAGCTGCACGACAGTACAGACGCAGGGCTCCACAGCTAGGGTTAGGGTTCAGGGTTGGATTGTATGGACTACTGGACTACCACAGCGCCATCGCATTGCCTGATGGCCACCGCCGCTTACAACATTGTGTCGTGTTCTCTTGATATGATTTGCCTGGTGCCAGGGGCTGTGGAGGCAAAACATCGCTGCTCCTGGCTGAACTGGCCAGCGAGTGCTTCTGGACAAGGGGCAGCGCCTGGGGGCACCCATTACCTCATCGCCTTTTCAAGAGTGCACCCCCTGAAAACTGGGTTTGCGCCCGCTCCATGACATGCACGTAGGTCAACGCGGTTTTGGGGGGGGGGTCGTTATCATCAACAACCGGAAGGCATGGCATCTTCAACACTGGTATGGTTCGCAACTGGCACACTGACACAGCAGTTTTGCCACCCAATCGTGCGTACACAAGCCGGCACCAGATTCGTTCCTTTGGCACTCACCGGTAGCCGACTCTGTCAATGTACATGTAGCCCGTGTCGGCGTCCATGTCTTCAGTGTAGGGGTGGCTAAAATGGGGGTGTCGCGCGCCATAGGTGCAGCGCCACAGATCGCGCATGGCGCCGAACAGCCGTTCATTCTCGCAGACCTGCGCTCAACACGTGCGTCCCATGCGCGCGCGTGGATGAACATATACTTTTCACATTCATGAATGCATGGCGTTCATCATTGCACTTTACATAGGTGTGCAGCGCCACAGGTCGCACATGGCCCCGAACAGCCGTTCGTTCTCGCACACCTGCGCTCGACGCGTGCGTCTCACGCGCGCGCGCATCCAGCGGTTCATGCGGATGAACATGTGATATTCATGTTGTCGAATGTGTGCCATTGATCATATTGTTGCACACCGGCATGTGTGCGCCGCCACGGTGGTCGCGCACACCGACACACCGCCGCGCTTGCTCGCACGTCTGCGATTGAAACGCACGCCGACGCGCATGCGCACACGCATCAAAGCGTGATGACGAAATTTTCATTAATGCGTGAACACTGAGCGTTCACGTGCCCGCCCGCAGTCCATGCGTGATATTGGTGGAAGGCATTGAATTTGGCGGCTAACCACACCTTGTCACCTAGAGCTCTACGATCTTCTGATTCGTTTCCATTAACGTGGACGAGTGCTCAATCGGTGTCCAGCAGTGCATGCTTGCTTCACCTTCAGCTTCCAGGGGGGGTAGAAAATGTCCAGGATGCCGCCGGAGCCGTGCGTGGAGGAGAGGCGGGAGAGGGCGCCTCCTGCAGCACCGCTCAGCAGATTGCGCGCGCGCGTTCAAGCGGTGGCGTGAGCACAAGGGTAATTGATTTGAGTAGGCCTGGCCAATGGAAACAATAAAATGTAAGGTGCTGGGTTCGTGTTCATGCTTCTGAGGTCTTTGTCGAGAACACTTTGCCAATGATTTTGGATGATACCTTCATAGTGAATCAGCACACCTTGTGGTAGGTACCTTCAACTTCAAGCAGAACTTGCACCGCGCAGGCGTGGGTGGCGCGAGCATGTATCTCCACTATCTATATATTTATGGTGAATCGTCGCATACCTTGTGACGCACGCACAACACATCTGTCGGTGAAGGGATGAAACGTCAACACGTGAGTTTTTCCTTACCAGTACCCATGAGGTCGTCGGAATGGCACCCATGCGAGCGCAGAGTGTCGTGAAGACCCTCCCTTGCCGCTGCCAGCTCTGCAGTGCTCAGTATGTTGTCCACCACCAGGACTCCCTTCTCAATGAATTCTTCCACCTAAGCTCCATCAAGCGTTGAGGTACAGGCAATGCGGTAGCAACAACGCACCGGTGGTTGGCAAGTGCCACACATAGGGTTGTATCTTGCTGCCGGCCACCAAGTGCACCCGTTCTGGTGAGCATGCTGTTGTAACTCATGTGTCATAGCTCGTCAAACATTGTGATGCTGCACGGGGTTCGCTTTTGCGCACTTCCAAGCATGTGTCTTGATATCGAAGTTTGCGGCTCGCCTACTGCTAGTTTTTTGAGCTGGCTTTAGATGCAAAGTCTCAACGACAAGCAGCACAACATATAGTGACAATAGCAGCTCGCTTTCAAAGCTCGCTCTCAGTGCCTTTGGCAGCCTTGAGCGCAATATCTTGTGCTGGCTTGCCTGAGCAGGGGTGAGCACCTCCAGCACCACATCATCATGATTGCCAGCGCCATTGCAGTCGAAATTGTGACCGTGCTCCATCTCTTTCTGTGTTCCTCCCATTTGCGCTTCCGCTTTGCAGAAATCGAGGAGAGTCACATGCCAGGAAGTTGGGCACAACGGCATCTCGCAGGAAGCAATCGGAATGAGAACGCAATCGATCAAAGGCAATCGAATGAGTAAGTCTCAAGTTGAGCTCAGACCAGGCTCGACTCAGGTGTAAGCGCGAGGCGGGCTACTTTGACTGCTGTTGTTCAACTCGTTTTGGCTGGTGTCATCAAAGTTCTCAGGATGAGGCAGGCATATAGCTACAATGCGCTGCTACAGCCCTTCTTATGGACATCTCACAGCGCTTCAAAAGTAAGTAAATCAGTTGTGTACGTAACATGAAGCGGTAATCCAGCCATTAGGCGGACTTTGCATCATGTCCACTGGCAGCAACAAATTTGTACGTGTAGGTGAACTGTGTGGCATGTGCACGGCATCAAGTAGTTGCGATGTGGAACACGATGTGGAGCGCATACGCATCATCCCAAGTTGCAAATGTCTTGCGAGATACCATTTGTAGCACAGCTACATAGTGCAAGTGTGCGGGCCGCGTGTTGGCTGCTGCCGTAGCCGCGCATGTGTGTGCAGACGCTCCAGCAGCATTGAGTTGTGTGGCGCCGCTACTGTGACCTCTCTTTCAGTGTCGTTGACATGAGCGCTGTGTTACGTAGCGCGCGCCGTCATTTTGTCGTAAGAGATGCGCCAGCGAACGCACGGATCAGGCAGTAAAGATGTAAGGAACCAGGACTGCAAGGCGGCGGGGTGCGGTGTACGAGCTCTGCATGCTGCATCCTACTCTACGAGTGCCAAGAGGTCAGGCATCAGCGACACATGAGATGGGCACTGCCACAGCAGACACACATTGACATGCACCTGCACTAGCCAGGGCGGTGGCTATGGCATCGCATGCATCCCCGACGGAGAGGTTGGGTAGCCATCTGGGACTCAGCCTGTATTTTTACACCAGAGCCAAGCAGCAGCGCGCGAACAGGCAATTGATGGCCATGGTTACAGCAGCCTTCAGGAGTAGGTCTTAGGGTTTGCGCAAGCTCAAACACTTGTGCGATGTTGAAATTTGATGGGTGACTTACCTGGCAATGGTCACAGCATCCCACAGCCAACAGGAATGTCAAACTTGAATTGAAGGGCATGTGCTCCATAGTTAATTGGTGGCGCGCCTTAAAATTGCCCCACCTGCATGCAATAGCCAGAAGCTGCAACTCATGAAGCACAAACCAGCGCCGAATAGCGGCGCTTACAGACGCACAGTAAACATTTTCACGTGCAATGGGTCGACCATCATCATAATGTGCACCATCGGGTCCGCAGACACAACAATCCGCAGACACAACAATATATTGAACATGCATGGGAACACACGCGCAGGCGGTGGGTCATGACAAGGGGCTGCTGCTTATGTGGTCATGTCTATAAACTTGCAGGCGTATATGCGCTCCGCATGGACGATATATGCTCTAACACATCTGAGACAGGCGACATGCACGCTCAACAAGCTGCAATCATCTCAACCTCTAGAAGCCCTACCGGTGGCTGCTCTCGTGTGGACGTGTCGGGCGCAGCTGCTATAACCGTTGTGATGGTGGTGGCCCTAACAAGCGGCTTCTGTCAGCCGCAGACTGCCTTGTGCTGATGTCCGCAATTACTGCACTGCAGCGCTGGAGGCATCCGAGAGCTTCGCGACTGCGCTGCGGAAATAGCCGGTGGGCATATTTGCCACGTCAAACTTGACGTTGATGCCCTGAAGGTCGATGGTGCCAGCAAGGGTCGCGTCGCCGCCCCTGGAGCTGCACGAGTAGTTCGTCCCCTTGCCCTGGCTGCTGATGCAGTCACCACCGTAGCAGCTCTCCGATGTCGACGTGTCGCGCGTGACATACGACTTCACGCAGTCCAAGGTGAAGGAAACCACAGCAGTGGCTTTGACGTTTTCGCCGTCGTCATACAGCGGCAGCTTGAAGGAAACCTCGGCATGGATCTGGTCGCCCGAGCCCACGAGGGCTTTGAAGCTGCCTACCTTTCCTATACCGCTACCGCCGGACAAGCTCATAGAATCCTTGCAGCAATCTGGGGCGTAGTAAGACGTGGCGTAAGACGTCGCAGACGTCTCTCCTTCAGAGCAGTCGCGAAACACATCCTTGCGGTAGTCCACGTTGACGCTGCTGCCTGAGCTGTTGCCGTCAGTGCCACTATACGAGTTGCGATCCAGCGACAGGGCAAGCCTCACATGCGAGCCCTTGCAGGGTGGCCACTTGCTGCTGCCTCCTTTCTCGATCAAGATGCGGACGTATCTCTCGGAATACTTGTTCCTGTGGTGCAGGGATAAGAGCGCACGCTCGATTGGTCAATCACATGACCGACAACTCCATTACATTCCATTTAAGTGGTATGCAGTTTACACGTGGTATGTACCTGCCAGTGGTGGTAGCAAAACTTCAGCCTGGACACTTTGAATGAATAAGCGGCCTTTGAACATCAGTTGGACTTTACTATAGTATAGTATGACATGGTTGATGAAAGTCTGAAATTGTGGTGCTCCTGGCATCAGCTCCGACCCATGAGTATTGGTTATGGCAATTTTTTTTCATGCATGATGCAGGCTTGCTTGAATTCCTGTGAGTAGAATTTAGGCTAGGATATACGCTTCGTCCAATTCAGTGACATAACTTGTCAACGAGTCCGTGCGAGTGTATACTTTCAACAGTCAATGCCAAGTGAGTACTTACATTGGCTTTGTGTGAATGGCAGTACGCATGCATGTGCTGTTGCTCATGACCTTCTTTGAACGCTGCGTCAAATTGTTCATGAGCACCGCAGTCACGGTGTATGAGCACTTAATTAGGCTGACTACTTGAATGAACTGTGCAATCGACAACTGACAAGGGATCTCAGACATATGTATACACCATTGAGTAACCCGTGCCTCCAAAACAGGGCAACACATGTGAGTGAGCTACAGCTGCGGTATTACAAAACATTAGGGCCAGAACATTCAATACTTCGAACTGCTATAGCAGTCATGGTTGTGAGATTTGCAAGATGCACGACAACATTATGTAACAAATCCGATGGCGACCGTCTTCAATGCAAACAACGCCGCGCTGCACATCACGTGATGACTGCAGAATCTGATGTGAGAGCAGCGAACGCACATGCCATGCAGAGCTCTCAGGCTGCTGTGTGCTTCAAAGTACCTCATGTGTGTTGTGGCGGCTGTTGATGCTTGCAATTCTCACAGGATTACTCTTACAAAGGTACCGTCGGCATGCTCAGAGTATGCATTGTTTAAGTATGTTGACAAATAATTACTTGTTGGCATGCTGCAGTTTATTGATGCAGCATCTGTTACCAGCACTTCAAGGAATGCTTTTGCTAAGACGGCTGTCCCACCGACTTTGGAGATTGTTAGAAGTATATATTTATGATAGAAGTGGTATGCGAGGTGTCGTTTACTTCTGATCGTCGAGCCTCCGAGCCTCAGGGTTGACAAGCCACTGGCACAAATCTGTGTGCAACCGAGAATGCCTTGACATTTATTGCCCTTGGCCGCCGTGACGGTGATTCCTCCATCAAGTTCAAGTTGTAGCAGCCGATCGGTGGAACTCAACGTTTACAAATATTACTAGACTAGGTACTACTAGTAGCACAGGCGGCCAATCTTAAGGTTCAGTAGACTAATCAAGGCTCGCAGGCTTGGGGTAGCACATCTGCACCAGCCTGAGGTGACCTCAGGCTCAGCTGGTCCTGTATGACAAGGCAGGTGTCACAGTACGTCGCTTTTGTCAACAGCATGTGCACGTGCAGCTGTCACGGTGGTGTCTGCCTACCTGAGCGTGCACCATCTTGTACCTGAAAGAAATAATTGAGGCCATACTGTGACATAACGGCGCAATTTCAAAGTTTGGTGCCAGGGTCCCGGGGGAGCGTTTGAGTCTCATGACTGTTGCTGATTGCAATGATGCCATCAGTGATATGGATTTACCAAACACCTAGAAGGGCACCTTTTCTGAAACAAGATTTATTGCAACGATATAACCCAATGGCACTATGAAGATCATGTAGGCGAATGCATCTTCAGCACTGTAACAAGGAGTAATACTATGCGCGCCAGTGAAAGTGTTAACAATATGTTCAATGGACCTCAAATGGACATCCCGCCAGTGACTGAATAATACATAGCACAAGAAGCACTCTGAATTCCAAGAGACTGAAGCTGTAGACAAACCATTTGAAAGTGGGGCCTGAGCTGAAGGGTGGTACAGCTTGAGTAGTACCTAGAAGTACTAGTAGTAGTAGTACTATACAATGAGTATATAGTAATAGTATAGCCACTGCGGCATGTACTTATGGACTTGTTTACTAAGTACAAAAGGCCCAAGGGGGCCGGTTTGCCTATGCATTCAAAAAGTTGGCGTCAACGTGTTGAACGCAGCAGCCTACTAGTAGTAGTCTGCACTGCGCCCTAGGAGAGTAGATACGGACGCTGCAACACAGCCCAGCATCCGCGCTGTACTAGTACTACAAAGTATTATGATTAGAAAAAATGTGTTCATTCAGCGCCTTCAAGGACAGTCATTCCTTTTGTGCCTGATTCACAAGAAACAATCAGTCAGTCTGTTAACCACACATTGTCAAGTGCCGTCATATACTTCCGTGCACATATTCAAATAGTACAACTAGACTACTAAGTAGTACTTCTGTCTAGCCTTTTTGTTAAGGAGTTGGCAATGCACGCAGCACTGTGCTCAGGGGGGGGGAAGGCAGATGTGTTACGCAAGGCCGGGTTAGCTAAGCGTCAGATCCTCATTGAGCTGAGCATATCGCTGGCGCGGGAGTTGGCGGAGCCCGTCATGGCGTACACACGCGGAGCGCGAATGCTGGGCTGTGTTGCAGCGCCGGTATCCAAGCTCCTAGGGCACAGCGCAGACTAGGTTCAACTTGCTGCGTTGACGCAAGCTTTTTGATTGCATAGGCAACCCGGCCTCCCTTGGCCTTTATAAATACAAGTCCATACGTACTTCTATACGGTTACCGTACTTGCTAGTAGTCTACTATTTGTATTTATAAGTATTACACGAAGGACACTTTCTACCACTTGTTACAAGCAGGCCAGGGCGGCAACTCACTCTCCAACAGTTACTCCAGAACGTTTGAAAGCGGACTCGTAGGCTGTGAGTGCAGATACAGAGCAAATCCGCAACCATAACTTCAATTCTACCTGAGCATGGCGTTTTAACGTGAGCCTGCTAACTTCAAAGACTCGCGTACGACAAGGTGTCATACTGTTCTTGGAGCTGCTATAACTCAAGTTACTGTCACAAAAGCTTAGGGAGCAAATCACTGAAATAAGGGGGGGGGCGTCGTTCATGGAGGTTCAATCAGCATCTGATTCAGCGGGGCTTCAGATTTGATGGTAAAGTGAACCAGATACTGCCACAATGGGCGGTAGCTGATCAAAGTTGAGAGTCAGCGGTGTGCGTGTGATGCTAGCGTGTAGCGTGGTTGAACTTCGCGCGTTCCCTTCACGACGGCAAAACTATGGTTGAAACAAGTTAAAAGTGCGTTGCGTTGCAGGCAAGAGAACCGAGCGTCAGAGCAATTTGGCGCTGTTCAGTACTGGTCATCATCCGTGTTTTCAAATTCGGTCGGCACGCATCATGCAGGGAGACAAAGACAAAGCCACCCCACCCACCAGTCGCCGGCATTTTGAATCTTGGGTAGCTTCTCCTCGAAGGCGCCCAAGTCCGAAGCGAACGCCGTTGTCCACATCGCGAGAAGGCTGAGCGCGCTGGCGGAATAGGTGAAGACGCCCATGTTTTTGAGGCTTGTCGGTGTGTTAGGAGTGTGTGTGGTGTGTGGTGTTGATGTCGTCGGCGAAAATTTATAGCGAGGAGCGGGTGGGGTCCTGCGAAAATCGATGAATCATTTCGAAAATTTCATCAGACAATTTCACTGTGGTTATCTATGCAGGGGGATATATATTATAACCTGATGCCCATCAGCAGTGTATCCATGCAATCCTGGTATTTATACACAACTTGAGCGACCTCGGTCTGACTCGTAGGCTTCCTGACACTCAGTGCTATTAATAATTACGGATAGGCTGAACAAATCGTTGAACAGTCTGACTCAGAGCCTCTGAGAGCGGCGCGGCTTGATACTATCACTGGCACTTGTGATATTATATAGTAACTGTTACTAGAGTTTAGTCTAGTCGTAGACCCCTCTTGAACCAGGGTGACCCCCTTTGCTACCGTAGTGACTAAAGCTACAGTTACTGTACTGTAACAGCCTGAGTGTGACTACTGTAATTTTTTTAAATCCTCGCTCAGGGCGCGAAGAAGCCCAGACGATGGTCTAACTTGATGCGGCTGTACGGAATCTGCATGTCGTGTGACTTCTGAAAGTGTCTCAACGACAACCACTCAAACGCCGCCGCCGCCAAATGGCATCTCGGGATCCTCCCCTACGTCCTCCTCCATGTGCCCCCCCCCCTGGATTCTGCCATGTGTGTCATGACACGGCCAGAGTACGCCATGTGGAGCGCTGCCGACAGTGCCGAGCGTAAGCGCGCCAGGGCGATGCCCTTGAGAGCTTTAGGGCGCGCTCCTCCGGGCACTGACATCATGATCCTGCTGGCATACTCCGTCGCCACAGCCTCCAGCAGCTTCCGCCCCTGCTCCCCGATGCTGCCAAAAGACCCGATTGCCAAAGTGGCAAGTTTGTAGTCATAGTGACTACTGTACTTTTTATTAATTCTCGCTCAGGGCGCGAAAAAGCCCAGATGATTGCCATCTAGCTGTAAGGAATCTACATGTCGTATGACAGTCTGAAAGTGTCGCAACGACAACCACTCAAACGCCGCCGCCGCCAAATGGCATCTCGGGGTCCTCCCCTACGTCCTCCTCCATGTGCCCCCCTCCCCTGGATTCTGCCATGTGTGTCATGACACGGCCAGAGTACGCCATGTGGAGCGCTGCCGACAGTGCCGAGCGTAAGCGCGCCAGGGCGATGCCCTTGAGAGCTTTAGGGCGCGCTCCTCCGGGCACTGACATCCTGCTGGCATACTCCGTCGCCACAGCCTCCAGCAACTTCCGCCCCTGCTCCCCGATGCTGCCAAATGACCCTATTGCCAATGTGGCAAGTTTGTAGCAATTCTGATCATAATGACCAGAATAGTGGGTAGTCTTGGCGGCCTCTTGGTCGCGGCAGCATCGCTCGGGGTCTGCTGCAGTCTTCGCCGCCCGCGACGCCACCTGTGCCTCGAAGCAGGTAACGTCCACCATGAGCGGTAGGTGGCGTGTCGGGTCGTCGTAGCCGGTCACCGGGAAGTACTACTAGTATACTATAGCTAGTAGTACGCATTGAAAATGATTGCCAACAGTGTGAACAGCAGCTGAGCCAGCCCCGGGGCTGTTGCCTTGATTTATGCTCGTCAACTTGAAGTTTTTGTCAGCACCACGGTACCTTTAAAACATGATGAGCGTCTTGAACTTGATGAAGTAGTAGTCGATGCACTCAGTTGCCAAGTGATGTCGATTGACTTACTAATAGGCTGCCAGTGACAGAGTGAAGTACTAGTTAAGTGGTTGTCGTTGAGACACTTTCAGAAGTCACACGACATGCAGATTCCGTACAGCAGCATCAAGTTAGACCATCATCTGGGCTTTTTCACGCCCTGAGCGAGAATACATAAAAAGTACTTGAACACATCTCAGAGTTTCAATGATTTTGAAGCAGTGATAATATCAATATTTCCCAAGCGGCGCTTCAATTTGAAGCACAAGTACAGTGTCACGTAGTACGCATCATGATCGCTGTGGTGCACAAGCTTAAGAAAATTTTCAGCTCAGTGGTAAAGCCAGGAGCACCAATGGGGGGGGAATGTGGTATTCTGGCACCCCAGAAGGGGACGGCCACCCTGCTAAGTGTGCACAAATTCAAGTTGGCAAACTTGAAGTTTTTAGCTCAGTGGTAATTACTTTCAAGCCAGGAGCACCACATCGCCCAGCTTCACAGTTGGATCAACTGCTCAAGCCCCCTACCCTTTTGTAAGTTTGCATACTGCCAAAACTTGGGCCCCGGGGCCGTTCGACCCACAAGAGGCCCACTGGTCACACGAACTTCAAGACACCACCGGTCAAGCAAAAAGTTGAAGTAGAACACTTGCCGAGTAAAAAGCAGGAACTTCAACTAGCCTGTTGCACGGAAAAAAACCTTTCGTCGGATCTCTTTCCATCGCCATCAATCCGCCATCAATCGTGGTGCCATCAAGTACGGCGCAGTGCTCTCAGGAGAAAGCATGATTCGCAGCAAGCAGCGCCCCCGCCGCCGCTTGAGGTACATTCCGCAGGACTGCTGGTCCAGACAACATTTCTTTCCCGTGGTTTGCGCCAGAGGCAGTGCTGTAGTAGTGCTGCTTTCTCGCCCAATGTGCCGTATTGCGGGTGGCAGAGCAGCAATCAAACCTGGCGCTGCGCATGGTGCATTCTCTAAAGCGACGTTTCTTGAGGACAAGATATTAAAATTCCTCACGATTGGGAGCTCTTGGGATCTTTGCACGCAAGAGTGTGCCAGTCGAAGAAGCAGTGTCGTAGTGTTAGCTGTGGAGTCGCTTGTACTCTTGTCTTGAGCAAGGCGGCGGTCCCTGGACCGTGTCCACTAGTTCGTATCTCTTCGTGAAGCCAGGCTGCATTTGGAGTGTCCCAGCACGCCGCTGCACGAGCCTGCAAAGAGGCCAAAAGCGAGCGTCAAGATCTACACGACATGACATCAACCACACTCGTTAACACTCCTGCTTGGCTGCTACCCTGACACGGTCGCAGGAGGCGTCGTCACCTGGCTGCTGCCGGCACAATGTATGCGACGCTGCGCCAGCTGATTCCGCTATGGGCGGGACTGGCCCTGTCGCGGGCCGAAACCATGGCTCCTTCGATAGCGCCATCCGCTGCACCATCGGTTGCGCCCTCTACAGCTCCAGTTGGCTTCATAGCAGACATTGCTGTTGACCCCATGAAGTTCAACTACAATGTCGTGTTCACGGCGGACGTGCCGCCTCTTCTCCAGGTGCGCCATGAGTATCGCTGTTGGCGCTTGCTTGCATACTGCGGCACAGGGCTCTTCACGTGCTACATTGCAGTGGCAGCATTGGTCATGTTCGCTGTGAAGTTACAAGTAACTTCTCTTGTTCAATGTGATTGCGCTGGCAGTGCTGGGCCTTTCGAATACTTTGTGGTCCGTGCCGTGCACGGCATGATTAACTACTGCACTGTGCAATGTTGCTTGTGGCAGTTGTTGCATTACTGACTGACCAATGTCGCCGCACATTACGACGTTTGTGGTACTGCGCCACGAAAATTCTTGCACTTGAGTTTCAAATTGCCAACTTGATGCACAGGATGTCGTCTTCGGGGTTTCAGGTGACTTCCCCTCTTCTGGAACTTACTGCATTGATCCTCTACGTTCTTGCATGGTCACTACCTGTAACGCAGACTGCAATCCTGGAGGCCAGTAGAGCAATGGAAGACATCATCACGGGCGACCTGCCTGATGTGCCCGCACTTACCCCCGAAGCTGCGGCAGCGTACTGCAAAGACGTGATTGGTGCAGAGGCCGCCAAGGATGCCGCAAATGAGAAGGCGTGCGTAGATGCATCCGTTCTGATGGGCTGGTAAGTGCTCAAGCTCGTTTGCTGACCTGACGTCCTTGCCTCTCTGCTCAGCAGTGTCTCAGGGCTGCTGGCAACAACTACCTCTTTGTGCAGAGGCACATGGTGCCTGCGTGCGTGTCTGCATTCATGGCAGCATCATGTCTTAGACTAGACAGCAACCACATGTGTAGTGAACTTCATTCGGACGGAACAAGTGGTACGCGGTTCAGCCTGCCGTACAGCAGCACTCCACAAGTCGCCTGTTTTAGCACGAGCTTGCATAATTTATTAAGCTCTGCATGCCAGTGGCTGCTGAAGGTGACCTTCAACAGCAAAACGTGTGTTTGCATTGGCCATTTGAGCAAACAGCTGGGGCCATGCATGGCAAACCCATGAAGTATTGCAGGGCAGCGCAAGCCACCTCTCTCGTCTAAGCAACGTCAGACGCAGGTCGCCACCGTGATATTCCGCATGGGCCAGCACTGAAGTTATCTCCTACTTTGATCAACAACAACGTGACCCTGCGTGACTGCAGTATGCCTTGATGTGTACATCAAGAGGGCAGAGGGGATGGCTTGGTTCCTACAGTGCACGCAACAAGTGAGTCACCTTGTGCAACGAAGTCCTGGGTCAATAACAATGCTCCACAGCCTTCCTGCTGGAGTGTTAACATCCTGAGCCGATACAGTTCTCGACGCTCGATATTTCAAACGAATTACAGATCAACCACCTTCAGCTGAAGTCGGATCCTCGAGTGGGCCCTCAGGGCTCCAGTTGTTGCCGTATCGCCTGCTTAAGTTTGTTGCGGGCAAGTACTGTTGCTATGCGTTGGGTGTTTGACTCGGGCCGACTCAATCAGCTGTGGCAACAACACAAGTGTGTTGCAGAAGATGAACATAGCTTCAGTTCAGCTGCTAAATTGAGTACATTCTACACACAAGCTTGGCATGACTGCAGATGCACAGTTTGTCAAAGTGCTTTACAGATGCTTGATATACTGCACTGGCGACATCAAGTCATATAAGTGAGGAACGCGCAACAGTTCACACAGTCTCGCGCCATGTAAAACATGCACATGAGGCTGGGGAAGCTGACAAAGCTCAAAATTGCAATTCTGCGTGTAGCCCAAGAATGGGCAGACTCAAGCTACTGCAATGTCACCACAAGTTTGGGATGCACCAGCATCTTTAAACGGCGCACTTTGCAGCAGCTTTCCCTATAAGTCTAACATGAGGGATTTTCCTTCAACGACCGCTGTTGGAGCTTTTCTGCGCTTGATTCACTTACAATCTCACCTCATGCCAGCATGGCACTGATGCAACTGCCCCTTACACAACGCTGTGGCAGTTTGTTACGCTAGGTTCACATGCCATCTCATGGCGCCAGGGCCTAGGGCTCAGCCAGCATGGCACTGATGCGCCTGCCCGTTTGCGTGCGCCGCTACCAGGTATGGCATCCTTGTGAGCTACAAGGACTTCAAGGGCCAAACTGACCTCAACCTGCAGAATACGCCATTTTACGACGGGCCCATAGACGACATGCTCACGTTTGTCTACATGGACAACTCCCTCACCCTAGATGCCGCTTCAGGAGGTGAGTCTGCCCCTGCCCGCCACGTTTGTAGTCCAATATCCGCCAGTGGTGAGATTGTAGTTGGCAGCGGTCGATAAAAGGGTGGCAGAGAAGCGCCTACGGTCTGCACTCAGAAGACCTGCCACTGCCCATGTGTGAATTTGCTTGCTGTGCTGGGTATGCGCGTTCGCACTAGCAGGTGAGCTCTGAGCTGCTGTACTGGTCGCAGAGGAAACGTAGCAAAGACACCCCCTGCGCATGCGCACAACAGATGCGGGGACGCCTGAGAAGCTGTCATGCCACATCAGGCTGCGTGCGATCTGTTCCTCGCCACTGTGTGACCATGGCTTTCATGTTCATGGTCTCTTGTGATTGATGAAATGTTCATCTCACTTGCTATGTGCGATTCAAGGCAGATTAACATCTGGCATTACCAAGCAAGATTGCCGTAAGCACCGCGCGCAGTGAATAAAATTGTCCGGTATCAGTGGAAAGTGGGTATAGGCTAGCCAATCCCCTCCAGTGCTCCACTATTCATGTCCCGTCAGCTTTTGAGAGCCGTCAGCAGTTACTGTAGCCATCGAGACTATCAACGCTCCTACTGCAAGACAACGCTGAAAGCGCGGCCGCGTCCCCATGAGCAATTACGGCGGCACTGATGTGTACATGCATGTATGTAAATGGTGGTAATGGGTAGTGATGGATCACTTACTGAACAAGATTTGCCCATGCATATGCCGTGCTGGAGCAGACGGCTGCATAGCGCAGAGATTTGAAGCCACCATGCTGTACTTGCCATATCGCACGGGGTCCTTTTGAACTTGCAGCATGTATGACTGACCATTCAGCATTGTTCTGTCCAGCTGTTCACTGCTCACTACTGCGGCACCCATTTACAACCCCCATCCCTGTGTACCCCCCCCCCCCCCCCCCCGCCTCCCTGATGACCACAGCCGCCACCCTCATGTATTCAGGCGTCGTCTTCCGCAGAACGGCTGAGCAGGACACGCTGTACAAGCGCCCCTTTGTGTCGATCCTCGGCATCAACGCGCACCCGGAGGTGGCCGAGTACCTCATCCAGGGCGGCGCAGTGAAGAGGACCTTCATGCACGAGATGCTCCACTCCGTGGGCATCGGCACCTCGTGGCCGTCCCCCGCGGGGTGCGGCAACAAGGAGCTCTGCATGGCCACGGTGCTCAAGGAGGCCGGCACCAAGGTCCACGAGCCGATACCGTACACGCCCGCGGGCGCTCCGGCGCTGTGCAAGGCGGACGCGATCTACCGCGAGAAGTGCGCGGCGTCCGAGTGGTGCACGGCCAGGAACGGCGACATGCCGCTGCTCGTCGGTGAGTGAACTCCAGAGGCAGCACTTGTTGAGCATAGCTTATGGAAACGAATCAAAAGATTGTAGAGCTCTAGGTGCCAAGGAGTGGGTAGCCGCTAGTGCCTTCCACCAATAACCTGGGTCGCCGGTGCTGCAGTCATTGGCCACGAGTCAAACAGTGCCATCATATTCACAGTAGTCAAAAGACTCCTGTGTGAAGCTTTTTAGCATTCGAGGCATAGGTGTTCAGTTTATCTCTTCTGAACGGTGCCGCGGAGTACTGACAGTATGTGCGACATGCCGCTGCTCATCGGTGAGCGAGCTACAGAGCCAACATGTATTGGGGCAGTTCTTCCCTGTTTGTGATGCCGCCGCCAACTGCTGGCAGTACACTGCAATTGTCAGCGCACATTCTTCAGATTCAAGAGTCTCCTGGCATCTAGTGTGAGCTGCCAGTTACGTCCTGGGTGAGCTTGTCGGCAGCTGGCCATGAAACTTGCTGCTGATTGGCAGTAATTCAAGTCGTGCGTTGAAGGTGTGCTGCCGAGCCTTCAAATACAGAATGCAAACCAGGCTTCGTGACGCACTGCGCTTACTCCAATCTGGCATGAGGATGGCAGTTGCGTGTTGAGCACCTGCCAATACACAAAGGTTGCGTACACAGTTATGCAGCGCAACTTGCTGTGATGACCAAGCCTGCCTGCTAACATCTGGCACAGTTTCTCGTGCTCGCATCGCTTGCCAGTGCATGCGCGTGCTTGTAAGGCTCAAGACCATGCTGATCATTGCATGCTGGTGGTTTTATGTAGGGTTGATGTGAACATTAAGGTTAGTTGTGTGCACATGCTCAAGGACTCCCTGCTCTGGTCAATCATGCCATGGCTGACTGCGTTGCATCTCTGTTAACATTGACATGTCTGTACATGTGTCCTCCCATCGTTCTTCAACATGGAACACTGCACATTGCAGAATCAGAGATTCCCGCCACCAAAGAGGCACCCAACTTTGGCTCCAACTGCGGCCACTGGCCCGAGTCCCAGCTGCCTGCGGAGATCATATCCACGATGGCCGAGGGCAAGAAGCTTCTCGCAGGCCCTCGTCTGTTTCTTACAGCCGTTACAATTGGTGCTTTGGAGGACCTCGGCTTCCAGGTGAGGTTTCATGCTCAGCAGCGCATCAACATATTGCCCTTTGCTGCATTAGCTCCATGCATGGGTGGGGGGCTCTGCAGTGCCTGCAAGGTGGAGGCCCGCTGCACCCGCAGGTGACGCCACTGGCAGGTGCATGCAATGCTCATAAAGTGCAGTGATGGCGCGAGTGGAAGCTGTATGCGTTTCGCATTTCGCTGCAAAATGCCTGAAGTGCCACAGTGTGACAATTCAGGCCACGGTCAAAGTTTGCACAGAAAACCGCAGGTCTTGCCAGGGCATCCAGTCTTCAACATCCAGTTGTTGCATTTGCTTTGCATGAGCACATTTCTGTGTCATGTGAAGCACTTGGTGCCCGGCGCACCTCCCGTGTGTCGCTGTTGAGTGTCAGCTGAGAGCAGCAAAAGCGCAATAGGCTACTGGCGTATTAAATTCTGCAAGTCAGATATGGTGCGCTGTTGAGCATTGATCATGCCGCATCCCTGACGAATGGTCATGTTCATCTCTCAAGCTTTTGTGTTTTCTCAAGTACGTCAAACTGTCACTTGATGACAAGATTATTACATATGCTGTTGCTACAGTAGCAGCTCGTCGCCCAGAGCTCTAAGATCTCAGCTTGTCGCTGCATGACAACCTGCCCGGCGCTCAATGAAGCTACAATTGTTTTCATGAATTAAAGACTGTGTGTGTGTGCAGTGACCCCAGGTACTTGCACATGTGCAAAACCTGAGCGCGGACGTGTTCCAAAGCAAGCGTGCTGGCACCGCTGTGCTTCTAGAAAAATACAGCAGAGCACCTGGCCCAGATCTGCAACAATGCGCAGGGCTTTGCCATGGCGTGTATCCCCTCCAAACTCCACTTCCAGTTGCATCTGCGCCTACATCATATTCTATGACACCTTGTTGTGTTGAACAGCAGAGAGGCTGTGGGCAGAGAAGTATAAGTGCTCTTCCGAGTGCCGCACCCTGCTACCAGCTACAGGACCACAGCATGCTCGCATCTAGCATCGCTGACGCTGTCAGACATGCCCGCACTACTAGTAGTACCAATGGCTGCATTGACGGTTCTGCACGCGGCTGCCGCTTTTTCTTACGTGTTCAGGTGAATTACGACAGCAAGGAGATCGACGACTTCGACCTCATCAACAGCCGCCTGAGGGAGCTGGACCAGGTCTAGACCTGCAACAGACTGCACTGACGTCCAGGAATCATAGGGCCCAGCCCTCAATTGTCTTTCGCGTAACACTTGTCAAGGCCCTGTGAGTGTTCAGTAGGTACCAAAGTCGAGGCCTGTTTTTGGAGGCCCGAGCACACGTTACGGGGGTGTACACCACGTGCTTAGCTTCTTTTACCCGTACGGCAGCTGCAAATTTGCAGACTCTGAGCATCCCAGCCAAGAACCTACGGACAGACAGACAGACACACAAATCGATCTCGGTGCGGCGATGCCGAGGTGTTGGCATCGTGTGGCAGATGGGGGTAGAGAGAATCTGGGCGACAAGTGTTCCGCGTGAGCTGGCGAGTTGGGACTCGGCCGTCTCCCCTTCATTACTCTCGCACGTAGCCGATGCACGCCACGTGGTTCTTCTTGCGGTGTTACAGCATGGATTGTCCCCTGTTGCAATCAATCAGTCAGGGCTTGCATCAGGTGCTATGCTTTGCCTGGGGGGAAGGGGGGGGGGGGGCGTAAATTTTTAGGTGAAGCTCTCAGCTTCTCAAAAAGGGGTAGGGTACATTAATGATCGCGCGAGTACTGATTGTAGTTGCTATGTCGAGGCCCGTCTTGTTTTGACTGAGGTGGCAATTTTGCAGCTCTGATTTTTAAGCACTAATAAACTTGCCGTCCTCATATAATCGATAGTGCACTCTGTCAGCCTTTGCTGCCTCTGCTGCCTGGCGCGCCCTGCGGTGCCTGCTACATAGCGCCAGATAAATATGACGATGAGCAGAACTGCAATATGAGGCCAGTGCTGAATCACATGCTCTTGGTGTGCTTCATAGTGAAAGCACTATGCTGAGACATCTGACAGCGGGCTTGTGTGCATGCAGTTGATGATTTTATGCTTTACATGAAGTTGATAACAATATGCTTGTCACGCTGTTTGCGTCGTAACTTGTTGAATGGAAACAAATTACTGGGACATCTGACAGCGTGCTTGAGCGCGTGCAGTAGATGAAACGTGCTGTGAAGCCGATCTGCATCGGACATTGTCAGCAACTGTGCTGAGCGGGCTTCGCTACACATTTTGCAGCTCTTGTGCATTGCATGGTAGTCTCAATTGGCAACTGTTGCGCTGTTGGCCTGCGTGCTAGCATGCAGGCCAGCTACCTTTGCTTTGGCTCTGTTCTGCCCTTTCTTCAGTGTCTGACGACCTGTTTGAAAAGTTTGCACTTGCGATTCTGGCACTGCAGTGTGCTTGCTTGGTACATGGTGACGATGGCATTTTGCCCTGCTGAGTGTCTTCGCTTGTGCCTGACGCAATGCAGCTGCCTGCCTGATTGGACCACCTAGTGCTGCTAGACCACATCTACACCTTTGCAGCTGCATGTGGAGCAGTCACTGTGCTTGTCCGGCCCACCAGAGCTAATGCGAAATGACATACATTTCTCATTGCCTTAGACTATGCATGTTTTATCAACAGTGGCAGCTAGCACAATACCTCGTGGCTCTACGAGTGCAAATGACGACTCTCAGCACAAGCAGAGCCTGCTGGTTTTTAATTGAGACAGCAGCTGCCGGCACTCAGTCTGCTGCCGCTGCCAGTGCTGCCTCCACCGCCGACACGCGCAGCGCCAGCAAGTGCTGCCGCCGCTGCCATCATCAACAACTGCCAGTGGGCGATGGCCGTTCCCTGCCGCAGCACCGACGTGTGTAGCATGAGCATCTACGGGCAGCAGGCTAGATGGAGCTGTCAAGGAAGCAGAGCGCAGAGGCAGAGTGGCACCCGCCCAGGAGCATGTTCTGCGCGGCGGCGCACCTTCACCCCAGCAGCACGACTACAACCGGAAGCAATGCCAATGCGAGCGCAAGCAGCGGCCGACCGCTGGCCCCTTCTGCAGACGTAAACAACAGCACAAACACCGGGCTGCTGCTGGCGCCAACGCTGTCGTTCAGCCGCCAAGTCTGGCGAGGCTGGCGGCGGCTATGTTGAGGCGGCACATGCACTGGCAGTGGCAGCGGCTCCAGGGCCCGCGGCGGCCTGAGGCTGCCGCTGCAGCAACACACACGACATTTCTGAGGCTGGCGAGCGCAAGCATGCTGCAGCGATGTCACCGCAGCCATCTACAGCAAGCGGCGACTCCAGTGGTGCCTTTTTAGAACTGCAGCTGCCGCAGCTGCAGTGCTGTGAGTATACCTGCCAGTGTGCCGCCGCACCTCGCCATTGCCAGCCTCGGCACTGGCAGGTGCCGGCGGCCGAACGGCAGCGTTCAGCTTGGCACTCAGGCTGGCAGCAGGCGTACAGTTGCGCTGTTCGGTGCGCATCCGGCCAGCGCTTGGTCGCTGGTCGCCTTCGCTGGCTCTGGTTTTCACGTGGTTCCAGTGGGAGATAAGGTGACAGGTGTGCCTGGCCGGACGTCGGTCGGATGCCATCGCAGCTTCAGCCTCTGCACTCTCCTGCTGCGCTTCTGTGATAGCGGTGATGACCTGACCGTCCATGAGGGGCCCAGCCTCGGCTTGTGCCAGTGCTCATAGAAGCTTGGGCTGCGCGCGGTGTCATCGCCACAACACGGCCGTTGTCCATTTGTTATGATTGCAGCGGCGGCAGCCAAATGCTAGCGCTGACAGCATTGGCAGCGGCGGCAAGACGTTGCCGACGCCGCCTTCTTAACGACGGCATTGGCGGCAGTCAAGTTGTGATGGCAGCGGTGGCAGCCAACTGCTGACGATGCTGCTGCTGCACGGAACTGAACGCCAGCGCTACACGATGATCGGTGGAGCCAGACATATTATCATATTTCATGTGTACGACAAGCACGAGTTCATTTGTAGAATGGTACACTTGAGCATAAGATCATTTTAAGCCCCCCCCCCCAGCACGTGCATCCTGGCATCCTGTCAAGTTGCTCAGAACCCTCCAACGATCCCGCTATCTCGGGCCATGACAACCGCACACAGCATGCAGTGTATCGAGTTTAGTATCGACCATCGACCATCGCGCCTGCTGCCGGTGAAATCCGGACAGCAGCTCACACTTCATCAAGGCGAGTCACCAAATTTACTTCCGCGATTCATGCTGTGTCAGTTCTGGCAAACACCACTGCTTACAGCGGAACACCATGGCGATGGCGATCGAACTGCCGGACGGAGTGTCTTTGGAGGCGGCGGTAGCCATCGTGATTGCGCTGCTGACAGTGGTGCTGCTGGCAGTAACGAGCAGAGATCCGAAGAAGGCGGCGCTCAAAAAGGCTCAGAAAGAGATAAGAGAGCTGTTGCAGAAGGAGAACTGTGGACCCATCTGCATACGTCTCGCATGGCACGACAGCGGTACCTTTACCGCCGCCAAGGCTGGCCAGAGCTTTGCTTCTGCTGGTGGTGCTAATGGCAGGTGAGCATTTTTTTTCGTTTTGTCATCAAATATGAATCCGTTGTTATTTTGCGGCTCAGTTGCCGTAGCACGGCAATGCTGAATGCACAAGCTTTCTCATCCGTACATTCTACTGTCCTCAACATCACGTGGTACACCTGAGCCTCCACGTCTTACTGATGACGTGGTCTTCACGCATCTGCGTGCGTTCGCAGCATGACGCGACGGTCAGCAGGCGTTGCGCAGCGGTTGTTGTAACATGCAAAGAACATAGTTTTGATGCGCTTCATTTTGACATTACATCACATGATGCTTTGGTGTAGACGGCATCCAATGTTCTCGAATGTTGGTGGTCAACTGTTGTTGGCAGCTCATATGTCTTGATCATTCATGCCATGCTGTAACACATTACTTGAAACAATCTGGGGCACTTCAATTTTCTTCTTTATTTCACAATTTTTGTTGTCTTGTCGTTATTGTCATTCTACGCCCGCTGACTTGACAGCGCTTTTCATGTGTAGTACTTCAGCAGTAGTTGCAATTTTGTGCTTTACAAGTAGTCCGATGCGTCCCATCCTGTAGCTGTTTACTGCGATGAGCTATTAACGCCGCTGCTGAGGTAGGTGTACTGTGCCGTTTTGACCTACATAATATGGTCTGTTGTGCGCAGCTGAAACTGACAATTGGCCACTCACGAGTACAAGGCATGGCACCACAGTAGGCGGCTTATTGCTTCCACTCTCAATACAATTAACGACCAAGAGAGCAGCACATACTGATTGATGCGCCGCCACTGGGGACCATATTCCAATCAAGAGGTGTACGAACGAGAATGAGGAAGTTAGCTGCTTCGACCTGACCTGACACCAGCGTGCATTTTACAACCAGCAGGAGCACTGCCGTGGGATGTCACGCATCTATACACGCGTGAAGTGCCATCTGTAGTGTAAACATCATACTCCGGACTAGCGCTTTGTCTGTGCTACAAGCGCCTTATCATACGGCGCTCAGGGTACCCGCGATGCAGAGGCAAACAGCGCCAGCCGAAGGACTCAAATTTCAAAGGTGTCACTAATGGCAGGGGTCCGTGCCCGTTACCTTGTTTCAACGGGCGCATGCCACCCCATACCTATGCAGTAGCACTAATTGGACCCCTAATCTTGACCCTGATCTCAACTGCGCAGAGGTGTAATCATCGCATTTGGCATAGTCACCCCATTGTGCGTTGTGACCACATTCAGCATAGTCAATGCATAGTCACCCCATTCGGCATTGTGACCGCATCAGCATAGTCACCGCATTCGCCATAGTCACCGCATCACCGCATGCGGCACAGTCACCGCATTCGGCGTAGTTACCTTACGGCCCTTACACAGCCGCCGCGTTCGGCAGCGGCAGTGGCAGCATGCCCAGGTGCGTCGGCAGCAATTGCGGCAGCCACAGCAGGCACGCGTGCGTTCTTACTTGCGCATGCGGCCCGCCGAACGTGCATCTAGAGCAAACCAATCAAAACTTTTATTTAATCAAATCAAACAAATTGAAAGCATACTTTTGTGATGATCGATAGCGCCACGCGCCGTCGCTGTCGCGCGCAGCATCCGCTTCGACCCAGACATGGAGCACGGCGCGAATGCCGGCCTCAGCAATCACGATGCCGGTTCACTCGGGCACGCAGCCGTCGTCATGCGCCGCCGCTGCCAGCAGTCAAGCATGCCGTCTCACTCGCTTGCTAGCGTGGCGTTCGTCACGCGCCGTCGCCGCCGCTGTGCAGCCACTGAGGCCGCCACAGCAACCACGCATGCAGACTTACTCACTTGCGCACGCGGCCGTCATCGCGCGCTGTCGCCGTTACGTCAATCATGCACGCCGTCTCACTCGCTTGCTTGCGCGGCGTTCGTCACGCGCCGTCAATGGCAGCGGCAGCACATCCATGCGCGCCAGCGGCAATCGCGGCAGCCACAGCTCCCACGCATGCCGCCTCACTCGCGCATGCGGCCGTCGAACGTGCGGCTATGTAGAGCAAGCAATCAGAACGTCCATTTTAACTTCGAAGTGTTCAGAGTCAAATTTCAAAAAGTATACCGTTATACAGATTTATATCGTCGCTGTTCGCGCGCAGCATCCGCTTCGACCCTGAGATTAAGCATGGCGCGAACGCCGGCCTCAGCAAGGGCCTCAAGCTGCTGGAGCCCATCAAGGCAAGCTGCCCGACCGTGTCGTGGGCGGACCTGCTGCAGATGGCGTCCGCGGAGTTTGTGGCAATGGCGGGCGGGCCCAGGATCGCCATGCGCTACGGGAGGGTGGACGCCGCCGGTCCCGATGACTGCCCTGTGGTGAGAGCTTTGACAAGTTCAACAAGAATTTGAAGTAACAACAATTTGAAGTTGCAGGTGAAACATGTTGAAGCTACATTGTGCAAGCGCGGCTTTGAAGGTCGCCATGCGCTACGGGAGCGTACAAGCCGCCGGGCCCAATGACTGCCCTGGTGTGAGCGCGGTAGGCTTTGTAAACTTCAACATTTCATTGAAGTTACAGCTGTCTGAAGCTGCATGACGTCAGACAGCGGGGTTCTGAACGGAGAGGGCTGTTGAAGATTGCTGTGAGGTGCGGGAGGGGTGAAATCGACGCCCTATGGTGAGCCGAATGAATATACTTCAAGCACAAGCTTGCACTTGTAGCAACCACCTTGAAGTTTGATAGATGTTTGTACTGCATGGTCTGTGGTGACGGCGGGCGGGCCCAGTCTCACAACGCGCTACGGAAGGGCAGATGCTGCCAGTTCGATGATGCCCTCTGGAGGGCAGATTGAAGTACTTCATTGAAGTTTCAAGAGTTTTAAGAGTGTCTGAAGCGTTGTCAAATTGGAATACTTCGAAGTAGTTCAAACTTTGTATCTGTACGGTCTCACAGGTGCCTCATTGGTGCCTCAAGCGTTCTCAGGCGCTGTGTCTTTGCGCCATTCCTGTGGTGAGCCAAACTAACTTCAACTACAAGTTGTTTCACTGGAAGTAACTTTTTGGAGTATCATGGCTGCCCTGTGACTTGCCTCATGCCGCACAGTACCACCTGCGCACCGCAAAGGTTTTGCCTCGGTGTTGTGTTAAGGCGCAATCGCCCTGTAATTCAGCTCGGCAGACATGCTTTCAGTCAGTAACGGTGGCCGACACCTTTTTTGAAATCATGATGCCGCCAGCGGCTTGATGTCGTATGCCTGCGGCGGACGCCTTTCTAAGTACAGCAGGTTGCGTCTTTTCAGAATTCGGAGCATGATACAGCGGACGGCATTGAGTGCCAGCCTCACATACGCTGTGGCACGTACTTCAGATCACATACAAGAAATCTTCCTCTACTTCAAGTAAAAGTAGTTTTAAAAGGCTGCTAAGCGCGCATGAGCGCACCAGGCATCATGCGACTTACACCGCGGCGGCATTGCATGATGTGCGCCGCAAGTGGCTCAGCAGTACTCCATTTGAGCGCTGCAACGGCCTGGACGCGACGTGCCAGCGCTCAACCGTTGAGCCCCCCAACGATTGCATGTGCCATGTCCTGTAGCCATCTGGAATGAGGCCACTGTTTTTTTTGCTGAGCCGCTAACCCTGAATGAAAATCGAATCAAAAGATCGTTGAGCTCTAGGTGACAAGGGATGGTTTTCATGTGCCTTCCACCAATAATCGTGGTCGCGGCTGCTGCAGTCATTGGCCACTGTGCGCCCACGTCACGACCGTTGGCTCAATGCAGTCAGCGGTGGCAGCAGGGCAGCATTTGGCATGTGGTTGGCAGCATTTGGGCAATCTTTGTAGACCACAACCGGTGGGATGCCGCATGTGGCGTAAAAGGATGCCAGAGTCAAAGCTAATGTTAGGCTGTGGTTGTTGGCAACCATTGCCGACCACCAGCGGTGGGATGCGTCTTGTGTCGTGAAGAGTGCCAGAATCAAGGCCAATGTCAGGTTCAGGTCACTGCTTTTCTCGACCTCTAGGATGCTCCTTGTGGCACAGATGTGGCGACAGAGCCTGTCAAGGCTACATTGACCGCTACTTACAAGTGCTCTGCACAATGCAGGGTGGCAGGGCGTAACGCGGACTGCTATGCGTGCGTGCGGAACTCGTCAGTACATGCATACACACCAATGCAAGTTTGTCATTTTGTGGCCTCACAGGGCTGGGCGAGCTCTGCCTTTCCCTGATGACATCGCACGGTGGCCTGCCTGTTGTGCCGCTCACTCTCATATGAATGCTGTGCATACTTGAAGTTATCTAGCGGTGGCTCAATGTGCAAGTGCAGCACCGCATCGTGCACGCTGCGCGTGCGTTTGCCAGCGCCATGCCGCTGCACCGTGGCCCACTGTTTTCTCGCTCGCTTGCAAATGGTTACCTATTGCGGCATGCATCAAGTAATCGCGCCGCGCTGTGCATCTCATGCTGCGTGCTGTGCATCTGTAGGAGGGCAACCTGCCGGGAGCGGGTGCGCCCTTTGGTGACGGCTCCAAGGACGCTGGCGAGCACCTGCGCAAGGTCTTCCACAGGTGCGTCCCCCAGAGCGCTGCCAGAGATAGAATCAGAGCTGAAGAGTTTGAGTTAGGGTTTTGCTTAGAGTCAGGGTCAGGGTTAGCCAGGGCTAAGGTTAAGGGGTAAGGTTAGGTAGCTGTAGCATTAGGAGCAGGGTGCAGGTTATGCTCAGGGACACGGTAAGGGTAAGCCCTTATGCTCCAAGGATGCCGGCGAGCATCTGCGCAAGGTCTTCCACAGGTGCGTCCCCTGAGCGCTGCCAGGTTTAGGTAAACCTTAGGATCAGGGTTAGCTTAGGGTTAGGGGTTAGGGTTTAGGGTTAGCCAGGGGTAGGGGTAAGGGGTGCAGGGTGGGGTAGGTTTAGCGCTAGGGTCTGGGTTACGGTCAGGGTCAGGGTTCGCTAGGGTAAGGTTAGAGGTAGGGCTCATGGTTACGCCACGCCTGCCGTCAAGGACGTTCGGCGGTAGAATCTATGTATGCACTTGCCGGAAAGCAGGCCTTCCGCACGTGTGCCGCGGTCTGCCGCCGCCGCGCACGGCCGTGCTGAGCACAGCCACGCTTGGACACCGCGGTGCGCGTCCTGCCGCCGCTGCGCTGTCGAGCTGCGTCGGCGCGCGCTGGGCGTGAGGCACGACGGCACAAGCGCTTATGTGTCGAATACGCCAAACGCCAGCTCAAGAGCCTCATCCTTTCATGACGCCGCCGCTATTCACATTCGTTCTGTGAATTCCTGAGGGCGTCATGCTCCGACGATGCCGCCGCCGCCGCCGGTCACATCTGTTTGTGTGAAGTGTGAAGTTTTTGTTTGTGTGAAGTTTCCCGGCGCTGTCACGCAGGAGAGGCCGCTGCTATTCACACCCATTTTGTGAATTCTAGAGCGTCATGCTCCCTTGATGACGCCGCCGCTGCCAGTCACATCCATATCTGTGAATTTTCCGCTGCTGTCACGCTGTCACCCAAGAGAATCATGCTCTCTTGACGCCGCAGCCATTCACATCCGCATGTGTGAAAATTTTCCGCCGCTGATCATGCAGAGTGGCCCGCTGCTTTCCACATCCACCCTGTGAATTCTTGAGAGCATCATGCTTCCACGATGCCGCCGCCGCTGCTGCCGGTCACATGCTCATTTGTGAATTCTCACGGTTTGTTTTCACATGACCCCCTCAGGATGGGTTTCAACAACCAGGAGATCGTCGCGCTGAGCGGTGCGCACACGATTGGCCGCGCGTTCAAGGAGCGTTCCGGCACCACTCCGCACGGTGAGCTAGCTCATCAATTGTGACATTGCGGCACAGGGCGCTGTGACACTGCCCAAACTTCAACCTTTGCCTCAACCCCTACCCTAAGTTTTCGCACACGGTCAGCCGCGCGTTCAAGGAGCGTTCCAGCACCACTCCCCACGGTGAGCGAGCGTTGCGCTATATTGCGGAGCGCTGAGCTCAGATCAGGTGTAGGGTCAGAATTTTGAAACACTAGGGGCCAGGTGAGTTCAGGGTTTGGAATAACCCTTACCCTACTTGTAGTGCTAACCCTGACCTTGACGATCGGCCGCGTGTTCAAGGAGTGTTCCGGCACCACTCCCCACGGTGAGATCGCTCACCAACTGTGATATATTGCGAAGCGCTGAGCTGAGACCAGGTTTAGGGTTAGGGTTAGGGTTGACCCCAGGGTTGTTCTCATCTTACATGGTCAGGTTGCGCGTACGTTCAGGGTTTAAAGAGCGTTCCACCCCCCACGGTGAGCTCACCAATTGCGATATCGGAGCGGAGAGCTGTGTGCTGATTACCGCCTGAACTCTCATCTCTGCTGAAACCCTAACCCTAAGCTTAGCCCTAAGCCCACACCTAACCCTAACCTCAACCCCAACTGTCTGGTCGCGCATTGCCGGCACGGTGGTTGCTTGCGCTGCTGTTGTAGCGCTCAGGCCTCAAAACACAAGGAGGCAAAACCGGCACTTTCTGACCAATTGAGATACATTGCGGAGCGCTGAGCTGAGACTAGGGTTAGGGTGAGGGTTAACCCCAACCCTCACTGAGGGGTCAACCTAACCCGACCCTAACCCGTTGGTGGCGCATCACGCACGGTGGTTGCTTACACTGCACTGCTGTTGTAGCACTCAAGCCACAAAACGCAGAGAAGCAAAACTGGCCTTTCTGCAGGCGCAACATTATCGCCATCAGCAGGCGGGGAGCATGCCTAGCAACTAAAACCGGAGCTGCAAACAAATGGGAAATGCTTGGCATCTGTAGTCAAACTTTCGCTCACTTTTGTTGAAGACCAAGTTGTGAGTCAAGATACATTTCACGGTTGGGTATGCTTCAATATCTGCAGCTTCTGTTGTTGCCTATCAGCAGGACATTTTTGTTTCAACGGTGGAGTTTGCCACCGGGTAGTTCCAAGAATCCAATTCTGACTGGGACCGCACCACCGAGTGAATGTGCCCTGTGTTCAGGGCGCATCGGAGCACATTCACGGCGCCTCACTCGCCACTTTAACTTTGCTATTGGGGTGTCAACCTCAACTTTGCTACGCAGGTACACGGAGAGGGAGCCACCAAGCACATGTGCCGCGCATTCAGGTCGCCTTACTCACCACTTCAAACTTGCTGTGTTGGGATGTCAACTTCAACTTCAACCGATGCAGGGTAGCCGGAGGAGGGCGCCACCGCGTTCAGGTGTTGATCAACGGGTGCACCGCACTTTGTCTTAACTCATCTCGCAATGCCTTGTAGAACGTTTCCGCTCACAGCTGGCTGCGATACAGGCCTCTTCAGCACTTGAAGACGTCAGCAACTGTCAGAAAAGAAACACAGCCAGAAAAGAAACACAGCCAGGTGAACAGGCACCTGTGGCAGTGGCTCCTTTTCTTTCCTGGTGTCTTGAAGTGCTTGAAGTAGACCTGCATCGCAGCCAGCTGTGAGTGTAATAAGCATCCCACAAGGCATCAGGAGAGGAGTTGAGACAAAGTGCGTTGCACCTGTCCAACAACACCTAGTACGCATGCCCCGCATTCAGGCCGCCTGATTAAAAAATCACCCTGTTTGGATGCCAACTTCAATTGGTGCAGGTTACACGGAGAAGGGCGCCACCAAGGTTTACTTTATCCGCACTTGGGTCGCCTTACTCACCGCTTCAAGTTTGATGTTGGGATGTTGATTTCACTCCAACTGTGCAGGGTTAGCGAAGAAGGGCGCTTCTCCTTCTGCTTACTCACGACTTCAAACGCGCTGTTGGAACGTCAACTTCAACTGGTGCAGGTTACACGGAGAAGGGCGCCACCAAGTACACGTGCCCCGCGTTCAGGGCGCGTCACGACGGCGCAGCAGGCGTTGGCATGCCCGGCGGCCAGAGCTGGACCCCCAAGTGGCTGACCTTCGACAACAGTTACTTCACAGTTGCGCCTGAGAAGGAGCTGCTGCGGCTCGAGACGGACAAGTGAGTCTCATATCGACACTGTTGAAGTGCCAGTGTGGAACGTTGATGATGACGCAGTTTACAGCAGCATTTGCTCTCGTGCTTGTAAGTGCGCTGAGTAGCCGATGTGTGGCAACAGTTACGATATGGTCACGCATGAGAAGGAGCTGCTGCGGCTCGACTGACAAGTGAGTCCCGTATCGACACCGTTGAGGTGCCGTTTTGAAATGCTGATGGAGATGCTGACAGCACACGTAGTGACAGCGGCGTTTGTATGCTCAATCGTAATTGCCTTTGAGCGGCGGACCTGTGCCAACTGTTACTGTACAGATAAGCCTGAGAGGGCTCTGCTCATCCGAACTTCGATTTTCGTCGTGAAACCGCCTGCCCTGCACCTGTCATCCTCAGTGCTCATTCCTCTACGTCTCAAGTAACTGCAACTATTCGATACAGCTTGACCATGGTAAATAGTACAGTTCAGGAATTGCAGTTGAAGTTGAAAAGAAGTAGAAGGACAGTCATTGCTGCCAAAGGGTGGCTTCAAATAATGACCATGCAGAAGTCTTGTTGGTGCTAAGGGAGCTCTACCACGAGGCTAGGTGCTTGGCGAGGGCTAGGCTAGTCAAGGCTCAAGCTGTTCTCCCACCAATGGGACTGATTGCGCAATTTGCAGCTTCTCCACATCCTCAAGTAAGTTTGCCTTAGCTACGCCCATAGGTAACCTTTGTGCCTGCTTGTTTTACTGCCTTGTGCAGTCATGCTGCCATATATGTACGGCATAATGATATTGATGTAAAACGGGCAGCCCTGTACCAGTACCATTCGTGCTCAATCGTTGTTCCATTCGCCCCTGTTGAATTGCAGGGTGCTGGAGACTGACCCCGGCTTTGCCCCCCACTACCGGCGCTACGCGGAGAGCCAGACTGAGTTCTTTAAGGACTACGCCGCGGTGCACAAGAAGCTGTCCGAGCTCGGCAGCAAGTTTGAGCCCGCAGGCGGCATCACCATCTGATCGCTGAGCGGTGCCACGAATCGTGCGGCAGCGCTCATCAATGGGTGAGCGGTGCTGCTGCACTATCTGCTGAGCACTGGTGCAGCGCCGCCGCTGGCGCTGAGCAAAGCTTTTACACAGTGCGACAGCAGCGCTTGATGTTGGATGAGCACTGCCACACCATCTAGTGAGCGCTGCTGCGTGTTTAATGCCGCGGCGCCGACGCGCGAGTAATGCGGCAGCGCGCGTCGTCTGCTGCTGCGGGCAGCACTGGCAGGCATCTGCCGGCAGCAGCAGCAGCAGCAGCAGCAGCGCGGTTGACTGGAGATGGGGACTGCATGTATCTCTAAAAGTGCGGAGCGGCAAGCTTCTACCCTCTTGGCTGGCGTCAGCATTTGGCGAAGTTCGGCATGAATTAGCTAGTTGACATACCTTATTGGCCTGCGCCGCTGACACAGCTTTGTTGCTGCCTAGCGCTCCGTTATGGGTGCTCTGGTCACAGCTTGCCGGTCCGGTGGCATTTTTGAGTTTTTCCTCACAAGAGATGGTGTCAATGACAGATCTTTGGGAGGTGCAACCCTTGCAATCAACATCATTTGGGGTGATGAGAGATTTTGTTTTCTGTTTTCTGGCGGCTGGTGGCTGGCCTGTGACAGCATGTTGCACCTGGAAAGCGCACGCATGTTGCCATCCGCTTGGCGAAGCCTCGTACCACTGGCATGCCTGAGAAGCTGGGCCTGTTGTGCAGTCTAGTATGCTGCCTCACCTTGCAACTGAACAACAGAAGTACAAGCCAACCTTGCCTGCCACAAGGCTTGCTCTGCTGTGGCGTCAACCATAAAATCCTTATACTCTGAAGTACAACCACAAGTTGTGGCATGAGGTTGCATTTGATGCGACGACAACGTGTTTGTGCACACACTCGCAGGATGAGATTACTTGTGCGCAATGCTCCCTTGCTGCTATAGCTGTACTTGTCAACTGTACAAGCGGCTTCGACAGATGCAGCTGTAGCTTTGACATCTGCAGGAGTGGATTGGGATTATGTTGGTTTCATGATAAAGCTCCAGGATGCTTACATGGCATAACACATGTTTTGGCGAATTGTCGAGGTTGGCCGTGCTGGTCATGCGTCTGGCGGTCAAAGCCGACCACCCACATTTCGCTGAGATGTGGGCTCGCCAGTACGCTGCTCTGTCAGCCTTCATTCATCAAAACATCGATTTGAAATGCCATGGCAGTCACACATCAACGCGCGCGCGCGCCAGCTGCAGAAGTGCTGAATGTCAACCAGTCTCGTTGTATTACTGACACGGCAATCTGAAGCTAAGTGTCGGACTTGCAGATTGTGCCAAATATCATGAGCCCGACGTACGCAAGCGCTGACGTGCCCTCGACGATCTGCTCCACAAGGTTGAGAACTCCGAGTCTCACGTACGGACGACGTTTTTTCTTGTCAGCGTCAGAGGAAACAGGCAAAGTCTCGTATAGCTCGCTGTAAACGTATTTTGCGGCGCGGCCTGATGACACCCAGTACTGCTCTACAAACTGATTGTCTAGATCCATGATGAAATCTAGCGCTAGTGTGTTGAGTACCATGCCTTGCACGTCTGGGGTGACAAACACCACCCACAAATTGAGCATATATACGAGCTGCTCGAATACGCTGTTCATGAGGTCGTCTACCATCCCCGTCGTTCTGTTGAACTCGGCATGGGCCACATCACACCAAGCAGCTCGATCCTTCTTGACGCCACCGTAGCTGGTCGCCTCCATATCAGGGAACTGGGAGATGACCAAGGCTCTGATGTAGCCACTCGAATGCTGGAAGAAGTTTCTGTCCATCTGTTGAATGAGTTCCCTGTGCGCAATCACAGAAGTGACAGGCGCTCAATGTCTAGCATCAGTGGCAGCACAGCAAACTCAAGCAGTGTAACCGGCGGTGTTGCAGAAAGCATTCTTCACTCACCGACGTTGGGCGCGCAACACCGTAGCCCTTGCCAAGTAGATCGAACCGATAAAGAACATCAACGCTCGCTGTGTGTGCGAGGCGCTGTTGGGGCAGGACAACGACGACTCCGGCGATATGTTCATCAAAAAGATCGCGGCGACTCCAACTTGTGCAACGAGCAACATAATGGCCACCGTGGCCACAACAAGTCCCTGGAGCGCCGCACCATCTTTCTTCGCCTGGCGAAAATCATAGACCGCAATTGTGCAGAGCCCGAAGCTGTTGTACTTTTTATTAATTCTCGCTCAGGGCGCGAAAAAGCCCAGATGATTGGCATCTAGCTGTAAGGAATCTACATGTCGTATGACAGTCTGAAAGTGTCGCAACGACAACCACTCAAACGCCGCCGCCGCCAAATGGCATCTCGGGGTCCTCCCCTACGTCCTCCTCCATGTGCCCCCCCCCCTGGATTCTGCCATGTGTGTCATGACACGGCCAGAGTACGCCATGTGGAGCGCTGCCGACAGTGCCGAGCGTGTTGTACTCCTTGAGGCAGTCGTACAAAGCTTGTTTTTTGCCTGTAGCCTGGGTGTCTTCCTGCAGCTTCTTGAGGGTAGCACCCTGTGCTGCACTTTCGGCCACTAGACCTGCTATTTGCTCCTCCAGGTGCTGGATCGCGACCTCTTCTGCTGGCATGCTACTGCTGCCGCGCTGTAGCTCGATGCGTCGCTTGCTGTCCAGGCCCAGGTGCGTGCGTCGAGAAACTGTGCCCCGTCGGTTACAATTGAAACTAAACTGAAACCGCAAAAACTGAAACTACCACGGAGAGAGCCGGAACTAGTACCAGCAGACAGAGCACACATGGCAGCTACCAGCAGACAGAGCAAGGCCAACAGTCAGAGCACACGTGCAGCAGGGAAACTTAGACCAAAGCAGCAACAGGTGGGCAACACAACAGCGGCAGCAGCAGCAGTGCGAGAAATGTTCCCGATGCGGTCTGTTCGGACGCCCAGCATGCCTGATCTGACAATGTCTGATCTGACGTTCGACGTGCCGTCCAAAATACTTGATCTGACAATGTCTGATCTGACCGGAATGATCAACGCCGAGGCGTTCGACTCAGACCTCGCGACGCCGTGCTCTGTTAGAGATGCATATGAGGAAGCTGCCCGCAGTGCTCACGAGGCGTCGAGGAGCTCGGACATTAGAGATGCATATGAGGAAGCTGCCCGTGAGGAAGCTGCCCGCAGTGCTTACGAGGCGTCGAGGATTAGAGATGCATATGAGGAAGCTGCCCGTGAGGAAGCTGCCCGCAGTGCTTACGAGGCAGCGAGGAGCATTGAAGATGCATACGAGGAAGCTGCCCGTGAGGGAAGCTGCCCGTGAGTAAGCTGCCCGCAGTGCTTACGAGGCGTCGAGGAGCTCGAACGCGACCTGTGTTAACGGTACTCCTGTGGTGCAGTGCTTGGTCGAAGCCGCGGAGGAATTCATTCAAACCTGGCGTGGATCTCCTCCAGCCGATGCCGCCGATGCCCTAGAGGACGACGTCAAGAGCCCCTTCAAAGCGACATACAGCCGCACCTCTGAGGGTTCTGGTGGTGCGACGCAAGTTACGGTGAGAGCCCCGGCAGGCACGGTGCTCACCTGCACAGAAGACGGGGCTCCCCATGCCGACTGCAATGGCAAGATAGTCGGCCCAGAAAGTGTCATCGAACTCGATTGCACTCCCGATGCCAGGCACACAACAAAATTGAGGTTGCAAGCACGCCAGACATCTGCCAGCTCCAAGTTCAAAATCGGGGTCTGGTATGTGCGCGCAGCACCAGCCACTGCCAGCATTAATATTGAGCTAGTACTGCGGCGCTGAGTTCAGAGACCACACAAGCATCCCGGGCTCAGGAGGACTCTACAGTAAGTTCGGATGTTGAGAAAGGCTTGTTGACCCATCTCCTCCTATGACTCTAGTGAGCATACTAGTATGTAGTGCAAGGCAGCTTGTCTTAAGAATTCTGCCGCTGTACGTTGTGTTGGCTCAATTGAGCTGGTTCCATTGAGTTTGCCGCGCGTGACTGCCAGCAAATGTGGGGGAGCTACTAAATGAACTAATTGAAACCCCGGGGGTCCCTAATTTGATGGCAATGTCCATGCGGCATTTTGCGTTGTGAGTTCTGTTGCCCTTGCAGTGCAACAACAGTGTTGTGACCCCACCGCTGTGATTTGTGCTGGCGCTGGTGCATGTTGCTCAAGGGCAAGTCTGAGCTTCAGCCGGCAACTTTGATTGTGCTTGCAAAGTGGGCCCTGTTTGAGTATACTTATGAGGAGTGTTTGTAATTGCTTCTCTGGCAGCGCCATGCAGTGAGATGCGTGCTGCTGTCTTGAGACTAACAACAGTGCGAACATTGTGTCCACAGGCTGAGAAAGGCAGCATGTCGAGCACATGTTCCACCAGCATGACAGTATATGCAGGAATGCGACCCACAGCAGCAGCAGCTGCTGCTCAGGCTGACAGACCAGGAGTGCCGCGTTCCATAGCGCGACCAGCGCCGCGGCAGCGCTTACAATGCGAACACTCGCCAAGGCCCATATGCCGGCAGTGGTGCTCAGCGCTACCTTGGCCCAAGTGTCGCTAACTACTCTTCATTGAGCGCTGCGCATCCCAGCACACTCGCGCAGGGCCTATCAGCACCGGCGATGCTGCTTGGCAGCGCTACCGGCAGCGACCGGCTTCGCCGCACAGCTTCCACCAGCGGTCCACCACTTGGCGGGGCGCGTCACGGAGGGCAGCATCTACGAGTTCGAGCCCTCGGCGTACTTTGCGGTGCACCCGGGGCCCAGGCGCAGGCGGTGTGTGTGACCTGTGCTGCCCTAATGAGTTTGGAAATTTTGCTGCCTGGTCTGGATGTGCAGGCGGCACTGATGTTGCGGAGGTAAGTCACCTGCTTTGTGTCACGGGCGCACAGCCAATCAGCAGCGCACCTGCACGGACCATTATCTTGGCGGTTGAGGCGAAGGTACATAGGGTCTTGGACGCAATTGTGCACCTGAACTCGTGCGCTGGGCGCAGTGTCATGCAAATCCGCGCGTACTGCCTGCTGTTGCGAAAAGTAAAGACCAGGACCCGTAAAAGGCAAACGACTTAGAGCGGTCACAGCGCCAGCCGTGCTATAAGGCAATCAGGGGCGAGGGGCGTCACCTGTCAGTGGTCGCTGTCATGTTCAGGTGTCGGTTGAAGTTGAACTGGCAGGCGTGCAGATGACGGTTGAGTTTGATGTCAGCGACAAGGTTGAGACGCAGTTCTTAATCAGCGGGGAGGTGCTGACCCGCATGCGTTCAGATATATTGAGCAGCAGGACTCCAATGCTCGCGCAGCACCCCGACAAGCCCGACAAGGCCGCAAAAACGCTGAGCCCGCAGGACCTAGACAGGATCAGGGAGTCGTCACGGTGGCGCAGCACCAATCAAGGTAGTGGTAGCAGAGGTGCTGGTGTGCAGGGTCACGCAGCGTTGTTATCTCACTTGCAGTGCTGCAGCTAGCACAGGAGCCGACGGTGTGTGTGTACGACTTTTTTGGCTCTCTGCCCGCTGAAGTGCTGCAGGAAAGCTCGTTAGATGATGGTGAGCCGAGTCCAAAGTTTGTGCTAGGCAAACTGTAAGGTACAACACCTGTGCAGGAACGTGTAGAGGCACCAATTGACTTGAACAACTTGGTTGATGAGCGCATCATAGTGTTCAGCAGTTGCCGCCCAAGGGCTGGGAGCTGGATGTGGTGCGCGCATCCGCTGAAGCAGGCAGCGACACAGAGTGCGAGTCCGCAGACTCAGACTCAGACTGGGTCACAGGCGCAGGTGAGGTATGTGACACAGCCAGTGATGACGAGCAATGGTGTGGTGACAGATGCGCAGTTGAAGTTGACGCTGCGGATGAGGCGCCTGAGAAAGTTGAGGTCGGTGATACAGTAGATATGCCTTGACTAGATTGCGGTCGGCGCTTCAAGTTCAGTCGGTTCGCCTGATGCAGTTGAGGTCGATGTAGAAGTTGGCGAGTAGATGAGAACAGGCGTTCAGGACAACCCCAAAGGGGGGGGCGTAGAGTGGGTGGCGGCTGATTGCCACCCTGAGCGTTGAGGACTGATCACGGCGGTGGAGCATGGTGAGTACCCTGACTTGCCAGACAATGTCATGCAAGTCCCTAACCTCAAAGGTGACCGAACTTCTACTTCTTGAACTTGTGTCACCCGCGCGGTGTCCTCTGTGCCTTGATTATCATCAGCACAGCAAGTCACCGTCGCAACGTAGCGTCTCTCGGCTCTGCAGGTGAGGAAGAGAGAGCACATGCTGTAGCAATCGCCGCTGACGCTGCCGATTGCCGCTCTGTCACGCACAGGTATCTTTTATTCTCGTGCATGCACAGAATAAACAAGCTCCACCGCCACCGTGTTGTACACGCACAGACCTGCATAGCGATGAAGATTTTTTGGTGCTATATTGTATCTGGTAGCCATACCTGTTTGCGTTCAACTCCCTGCACGTTTGCGTGCATGGCATTGATATAGAAAAGCAAGTGCAGCAGCCGCTCATAAAACAACCCTTGCTAATTTTACCTGTCGTCCTGCCATCCTCCTTGGCACACTCTTGCAGGTGCACAGCAGGAACGGGAGTGCGTGCACGCGCTAGCAGTATGGGTCAGTACTACCTCCTGATCAACCTCATAGCGCGGAGATGCATGTATTTGCCAACGGGTTAAACTTTGTGTTCAACCCGTTTAGCACTGGTTCAAAGCTCGCAGAGCAGCTGTTCAATCTAGGGGTAAAGCCGCTTCTTGCGCTGGCCCTACTCAAGGCATCACCAGCGCCGCTAGGCCTGCCACCAGTGCCATCTGGCTCCATCAATGGTGCAGCATTCCCTCTGTCTGCGCCCACCGGCCCCATGCAAAGCGTGCTCAGCATGCTGAACCCGCGGTGGGGGTGCTGGGCGGGCGACCGGATCGTGTGTGTGGGGGATTACAGCGACTCTGTCGATTTCTTGACAAGCAAGGAGGAAGGCGAGCTTGCAAGCGCCGGCAAAAATCTGTACCGTTACGCTTCCGAGAACTACGCGGAGCGCTTCAACCAGATCAGCGAGTTTCTGAAGAACACGGAGGTGCTCAAGACGCTGCTACCCAGCGCGCACCACGTCGCGGTGAACCTGGACAAGCAGGAGTACCTGGATCCTGTTGCCTTTGGCAGCGGCAAGCACATCGCTGACTACTTCATGAAGGAGGACGGCCTCATGCAAGGCGTGCTCGCATGCCTGTTCTACTCTACGGGCGGCGGCGGCGGGGACATTGAGGAAGTGCTGGAGGCGCATCGGTGGGCGGTCGACAGGCTGCAGATCATGGACAAGGAGGAGATGCCCGCGCACTTCAAGGATGCCAGTGCGGAGGTGCTGGAGCTGCTGGCCAAGTGCGATTGAGGACACGTTCATAACATTAGCAGCTGCCAGCACACGGCTGCAGCAACACCTGCATAGGCCATTCGATGCAGCAGCAGCACTGGAAGACGCACTCGATAAGCGTGTCCAGCGGGTACCACTGCGTCTTGCGTGCGAGCATGAAGCGTTGTTAAAGTGCGCAAGACAGGTAGCAGTATGAGTATGGCCATTCACAATGATTTCATGCGACTTTTCAGAAGAAAGTAGGTTGATGCAGCCAGTGCCACCGTGTGCACGCAGCAGCCAACAACTGTCTTTCACAGGCACGCTGAAGCCCAGATCGCACATTGCAACAACACGACAAATGCAAAACTTGCACAAAAACATAGCACCAGTATGAAATCTGACGATGGGCATCAATCCATACTGATGTCTGTGTCATCGCTTTTGTTTACGTGAATGCCATGAGCATTTCTGGAGCCTGCAATGCGCTGCATGTTCTGCTCTCTTGCCCTACGCGTTCCTAGGACTCCCAGCCGCCTGAAGGGCCCTGATGCTGCCGCAGTGTCATTTCCACTCTTCTTGTTAAAATGATGCCACATGTCATCAGCATCATGCTCCTCATGCCGAACGCATGTTTTGAGTCAAATTGTGCGAAAGCATATCTTGGCTTGCAGCGTGCTGTTCTTGAGTTCTAGCTCGACTTCCACTCCACTTGCTCATTGTACTTCAGCAGCGTGGTCAGCTGATGTCCTTGTTCATGGTCGATGTCCACTCAATTGCATTGGAATTTTACCTGCATCCTCATCGTCGCTGTCACTAAGCACCGAGTGCGAATGGCTGCCCTACACTGTTGCAGCCATCCGTACATCAGTCCTACAATGTCATTGAGACGATTGCTGACAACATGCCAGCCCCCTGGGCAGACGCAACTTGAATTTTCCACAAAAAGTGCCTCACATTGTCAATCAGTCTCGCCCTCATCACGCCTTGCAGCCACCATTACATGTACAATGTGTGGGCCAAAGAAGAAGTTGGGAGTTGGCGGGGTTGCTGCTGGTCTGCAGTCATGACCAGAATTGGCAGCGCTTTTCTGCCTCCCACCTGGAATTGCATTGCATCACCTTCTACTTTATTGTTATATGTGGCCACAGTCCTTGTCGTAAACAACATAGGTGAGGATCTATGCAAGAGGGAGCCTCGAGCTCTCCAGGGTTTATGACAATGTGATGGCGCTCTTCAGACAAAAGAAGTTTAACGATACTCCATGAGTGCATGACATGGCAAGCAGACAGGTGCCAAAAAAGAATCTGCTCATTCCAAGTCTGCCTCACTGCAGCTGTCCTAACGTCCGCAAAATCCAAACCGACACATCATGCATGCGGGTGGTGGGAGTTGTCTCAGATAGCAATGTATCTGACTGTATGCTTCGCCATGGCTGCAGCTACCATGCAAGCAGATGTTGAAACTGCTGTTAATGGCGCTTTGCTCACACGGGGAAAATCATAGACATCTCTGCCATGTCGCAATGTCGCAAAGTATACCAATCATCTGTTGCCTGCAATAATCCAGTCAGCCAGCATAGCACTCCTTAAATGGACGTCAAAAACTACAGGTTGCAGTTGAGCACTGTGCAGTGACCATAGGTAAAAGATGATCCATGAGTGCAAGACATTTCGAGCGCACAGGTGTACAAACAGTGTGCGCATCCATTGCACAGTCTGCGTCACTGCAGCACTTCAATGCTTATCTGAGCGTTGGCAAAACCGCAAGTCACATTATGCATGCGGGCGGTGGACCCACGCCGCGTGTTTATGAACACCATCACTGCCAGCACTGGACAGCAAGCAGACCCTCTGCATGACAGCTGCGCCTGGAGCTCTGAGCTCCAGATTCTCCTTGCTTATGTACAGGATGAAGCCGGGGTGTGATGTGCATGTCACTTGCTCGCTCTCTGGAACGTGTAGCCCCGCGGGTCGGCGGTTACCTCTGAAACTTCTGAACTAGTCGCACCACTACCAGCAGACAGAGAGCAGGGCCAGCACAGAGCAGCTGGGCCAGCAGTCAGAGCGCACGTGCAGCAGGTAGAGTTATATCAAAGCAGCACACCAGGTGGGCGTCGCTACAGCGGCAGGCAGCAGCAGTGCGAGACTCGTTCCCAACTGTCGTCCAGCAAGTCTGATCTGCTGCTGTATGTCTGGCACACTGCATGTATGTCTGGCACACTGCAATTCGCGTTTATCGTGTTGCATGTACTGTGTGGGTATGCACATGGTGCCACAGCACAGGAAGTCAAGGCAGATGAGGTTTTCGGGCAGCATCATGATTCTGAGCACAATCCTGGGCCACTGGGCAGCAAGCAATGTCTGCCCTCGTTCTGGCAAATTCAGAAAGAAAAAAAATCGCCCAGCATCAATGCAGAACGACAATGTCCTCAGCTGTCACCTCCTCCATGCCTGACTATAGTACTACTAGTAGCTAGGCTAAGCATGTATGATCGCAGCACGGTCTGTATTACTGGGCGCATCCATGTACGTATGGACTTGTATTTATAAAGGCCCAAGGGAGGCCGGGTTGCCTATGCAATCGAAAAGCTTGCGTCAACGCAGCAGCCTAGTCTGCGCTGTGCCCTAGGAGCTTGGATACCGGCGCCGCAACACAGCCCAGCATTCGCGCTCCACGTGTGTACGCCATGACGCGCTCCGCCAACTCCCGCGCCAGCGATATGCTCAGCTCAATGAGGATCTGACGCTTAGCTAACCCGGCCTTGCGTAACACATCTGCCTTCCCCCCCCCTGAGCACAGTGCTGAGTGCATTGCCAACTCCTTAACAAAAAGGCTTGTCTGCTTGCCCAGCCGTCCGTACGACTCCTGCACGAATGGCACAAAAGCCCAAGATGACGTCAAGGTGCCGGTGTGGTGCTTGACCTTCGCGTCCTCCCCCACCCCAGCAGCATAGCCGTCCATGTTCGAGGCATTTGTTTTGCCTGTCAGGTACGAGCTCGCTGTAGGCGCGCGCACACTTGTGTCTAGCACTATTCCCTTGTTACGGTATGCACTGCTAAAGTGCAGACACCCTGGGTCACTGACTGTGTCCGCCCGATACCCCGGTACCTTGAAGACGCTAGCGTCCTCATTGCGGACAATAGAGACATGGTGCTGTCTCAAGATGCGCTGCAGGCACCGCTTTTGGGCAGTGTGTGTCGCGTTGTGCCCCCGTACATCTCAGCTACACATTTTGCCAGCCAGTTTGTGGTTGGGCATGCCGCACATGCTGTGCCCAACACACCACAGTCATCAGCATGGCACCCGCCATCACTTTTGATCAGTTGTCATCACACCTTCACATTTTAAAAACTAGTCTTAAGATTACATGAGCGGTGACCCGCAACAGACTGAGTCGCATGCGAAGGACTTCAAGGCTGGACTGCTGATGAACTGCGGCAAGCATGAAACAGTCTGGGGTGACAAGAAAATTCAATGGCTCAAACGTTTTCTTCTGATTCTCTCACATGCAGGCAACTACTTCCAGAAGTGAATGAATTGGAGACATCAATGACGTCACATCATGCCACCATCCGTGGCAATGTATTCCGCCATCATCTGCTTCATGCACTTGTTCAAGGTTTCTTCTCCACTCCTCTGCTTTGGCGTCATACCATGCAATTGTTACATCATCGTTGACTGAACTTCAACTTGATGCCATAGGGTTTGCTGAGCACTGGCTTGCTTACATGCAGCTAGCTCGTCATCACCAGTGCAGCAGCAGGACATGGCCGCTATGACGATGTCACCGCCGCAGCTCCTGTTGCTGAATAAGTGGTGCGTGCAGCCACTCAGTGCCTTGCTCTGGATCAGTCATCGGGCAGCGTGAGCTTCATACGACCAAATAGAGGATGTCACCTGACCTGAAGGGTCTTGTGAAGCCATACGCATCACAACCCCATCGTGTAGCACACACACCGCAGCAGCGCAGAGAAACCTGACGATCTTGATCGTGATCCGCCAAAAAGTGCTGATTTCTGTTCTCTGGACACGGCCTGGCGCACCATGTGCGGTAACATACATCTGGCTTCCTCCGACTTGTCGGCTTCTAGGTACTGTAGAAAACAGAATGCAGGCCGAGCATTGCTGCGACACGTGGCGAGGTGCAAACCGCGCACCCACGGCTAGCGCCACTTGGGTGCATGTTGGGCGACGAAATCTGCGCGATGGCACTGGACGTAGGGAGGGGCCAAAATGCTTCTCTTGGTCAATGCCATGTGTACTGCTTGAAGCTGCAGCCCAAAGCGCTGGCATCGGAGCCTGGATAGGTAAGCGGGATGCAGACACAACGGTTCAAGGTGGACGCCGTAGCTTGTACAGGTACCTACTGAAGCGGAGGCGCTGGTCGGAAGCGGAAGGATCAGGAGCGACCGGTACTTTTCCACCAACTTCCACAAACGCTGCCGTCAGGATATGTGCTCTCTCGTGCTGCACGCAAATGCCGTGATTGCGCGGTCTCTCTGTTGCGCTGCCGCTGCTGCTGCGGCGGCAGCTGCACTGTCAGCTCGTGCATCACGGCGCGGCGGAGGAAGCGGCGGGCACTGCTGGCGTCAACCGCTGCTGCTGCTGCCATGGCACCATCATGTGTGCGCATGCGCCGCTGGTGTTGCGAGTCTGGCGGCAGCTGCCATAACCGTGGCACGCTGCCGCCGTCGCCGTCGCCGCCGCCGCCGCTGCCGCCGCTGCTGCAGCAGCACCACCTCCTGGTGCAGCAAGTCATGCTGCGACGGCAGCTGCCGCTGAGTCATCCGCTCTCTCACTCCAAGCCGCCCACATAACACCACAGAGCATCAAATGCGGCTTGGTGCCGCGGCACCGCCGTCACGTCCGCATGTGCCCGGCAGCAGCGCGTCGAACGCGTACAGCAGCAGCGCCGCCTCGTCGCCCTGTGCTGCGGGCTCACGCTGCGACGGCAGCTGCCGCCAGTCATCCGCTCTCTCGCTCTTCGCCGCCCACGCAGAGGATCGGACGCGGCAGTAGCGCGCGCCGCCGCCGTGGCACCGCCGTCACGTCCGTATGGCGGCGCCCGGCAGCAGCGCGTCGGACGTGTACAGCAGCAGCGCCGCCTCGCCGCCTGGTGCTGCGGCCTCACGCTGCAACGACAGGTGGCGCTGAGTCAGCCGCTCTCTCTCGCTCCCCGCCGCCCGCAAACAACCGCGGCGGAGCGCATGCGGCAGCAGCAGCAGCGTGCGCCGCTGCCGCCGCGGCACCGCACTCACGTCCGCATGGCGCCCAGCGGCAGCGCATCGGACGCGTACAGCAGCAGCGCGGCCTCATCGCCCTCCAGGTCCGCGACGAGCTGCATCAGCAGCCCCTCGTCCACGCTGACGTCGTCCGCAAAAACATCAGCTGCAAGAGCTGCTGCCGCCGCGGCGTCGCCCGCGGCGTCACACGCGGCGAATGCGCTGACGGCGATGCCGCTGCTGCTGCCGCCGCCGCTGCTGTTGCCGCCGCCGCTGCCGCCGCCGCCGCTGCTGCTGCTCGGAGACAGCGTGCGGAGCTCCGTCGGGGGGGACACGGCAGCAACTATCTCGCGGTCGATGAGCGTCGGCGCAGGGTATGCGTGACTGAGCGCTGCGCTGTGGATCTCCCCTGGTGCAAAACAGAATGCCGCGGGGAAAGCGTGGTAGCTTGGCGACGGCGGCACCAGCGGCGGCGGCGGCGGCGGCAGCGACACCAGCAGCAGCGGCGGCGGCAGCAGTGCCGGCGGCAGCAGCGGCTCCGATGCAGTGATTGAGAACCAGTGTTCGGAGCCGGTCGCACGACTGCCGTGGCTGCCGTAGCCGCCAGTGTTGTTGCCATACAAGCCGCCAGCGGCACCTGCGCTGCCGGCGCCGGGCCACAGCATCCACTGCTGCTGGTGCGGCGGCGGCAGCGTCTGCTGCTGCTGCTGCAGCGGCGGCGGCGGCGGCGCGGCACTGAGCAGCCCCGCGCCGCGGCCCGCCGCCGCCGCCGCCGCCGCCGCCGCCGCCGCTGCCGCTGTGCTGCGCGCCGTCGCCGCTGCCGCTGCCGCTGCGCCGTGCGCCGCCGCCGCCGGCGGCGACGGCGGACTTGCAATCATGTCGACCCACGCGGGCGGCGCCTGGTCGCAGCCAAAGCAGCCGATGTACGTCATGACGGGCTGCCGGCGCAGGTCGACGCTCGGCGGCAGCGCGGCAGCAGCGCTCAGGTTCAGCAGCGTGTACGTGGTGAAGACGCGTGCGGGGGCGTCCGCGTTGAGCCGCGCCACCACGCGGTGCACCGCCGCACAGCGCAGGTTGCTGCGGGGGCACGGAGCGCGGGTCCGGGGGGGGGTGCCGGGGGGGGGGGGGCGTAAGGCGGGGGTGCAATGATGGGTGTGTAGGTGTGTAGGTGTGTTTGTGGCACAGGAGGTCAAGAACCTGCAGGGCCACCAGAGGCACCACTTTGGTGCATACTTTCGTACGATCTCATGCTGCACGACAACACGCTGGCGCGTGCACATGACGGAGTCGCGGGTGGGGGTTGGAGGGGGGGGGGGGCAGAATAACACATTGCGACAGGGGCACACAACCAGAATCAACGCCATTGGACAGTGTCACGCACCTGCACGTGCATATGCGCGCCGTGTCAGCGTCGTCCAGCGGCAGCTGTATCTAGTACTTTACGTCTACAATACATCTACAATATATAAGTGCTATACATATATATATATAGACTATAGTATACATAACTATATACTTCGAAGCATGTATGCATATACAACATATACATATAGTCTATATATATGCGTCACGCACCTGCACGTGCACATGCGCATCATGTCGGCTTCGTCTAGCGGCAGCGCGTCGCGGCCGCCCGCGAGGCGCAGCGCGTTGTACGCCAGCGCCAAGCGCCCGTAGTCGGCGCGGCGGCTCGCGCTGAGCAGCAGCGCTCCCGTCCTGCAAGAGTTGAAGTTGGGGGTGGTGTAGTGAAGTGCAAACGCCGCTTTTTTGAATGGTGTCTCGTATACTCTATGTACGAGAGACAACCAACTAATCAAACAAAAATGGTGTCATGTTGCACGCCAAGCGCCCGTAGTCGGATCTGCGGCCCGCGCTGAGCAGCAGCGCGCCCGTCCTGCGAGGGTTGAAGTTGGGGGTGGTGTAGTGAAGTGCAAACGCCGCTTTTTTGAATGGTGTCTCGTATACTCTATGTACGAGAGACAACCAACTAATCAAACAAAAATGGTGTCATGTTGCACGCCAAGCGCCCGTAGTCGGATCTGCGGCCCGCGCTGAGCAGCAGCGCGCCCGTCCTGCGAGGGTTGAAGAAGTGCGCAGGGGGGGTGTTGTAGTGCGTAAAGTTTTTCTAAACGCTGCTTTCTTGCAAAGTTCTCTTCGTAGACTCTACAGGATACAAGCATCTACAAAAAATTTCAACAAGTCACTTGCAAGTGTTGAAGTGGTGCGCAGGGATGTTGAAGAGCGTCGGGGGGTGCGCGGGTCATTGTGCGCAAGGGTGACAAAAGCAGCACGTGCTATGAAAAACGGCAGACTCAGGTGAGCATCTAGTACTGATGCATGATCATGAATCACTTGAAAATACTTCAAGTGATTTGGTTAAATCTTCAATATGCGACTCACCAGTGGACGCTGTGGCGCGCCCCGCAGAAGCGAGCAGCCCATTAATAGTACTCCAAGTGGTTGTAGAAGCATTTATATAATGGTACTCCAAGTGGTTGTATTTTGATATGAGACTCGCCAGTGGCAGCGTTGTGCGCCCCGCAGAAGCCCATAATAAACTTGAAGTGGTTGAAACCTCAATATGAGACTCACCAGTGAACGCTGTGCCGCGCCCCGCAGAAACGCAGCAGCCCGGGCGACGTGCACAGCGTGCGCACAAAGCTCAGCAGCGCCTCCAGCGCGCCCTCCTGAGGAACGACAAACACACCACAGTGCTCAGGGAGTGAGGTGTATAATAAAATTGATTGATTTTCGGTCTTATGTAAGGACGCAAAATGATTTTTTACTCTGAAATAATCGCCTCAGGAGAAAGGTGTACTGTTCGACGATTCTCGATCATGTAGAGCGCGAAAGGTTCTTGATGTCTCATGATTCTCGCTTAGGTGCGCAAAAAAAAATTTAAAAATGGTGGATGTCAAGCTTTTGCTACCAATATCTACTTCGAAGTAGAAGTACATAAGAAGTGCCCGGAGGAGCGCGCCCTAAAGCTCTCAAGGGCATCGCCCTGGCGCGCTTACGCTCGGCACTGTCGGCAGCGCTCCACATGGCGTACTCTGGCCGTGTCATGACACACATGGCAGAATCCAGGGGGGGGGGGCACATGGAGGAGGACGTAGGGGAGGACCCCGAAATGCCATTTGGCGGCGGCGGCGTTTGAGTGGTTGTCGTTGCGACACTTTCAGACTGTCATACAACATGTAGATTCCTTACAGCTAGATGTCAATCATCTGGCCTTTTTCGCGCCCTGAGTGAGAATTAATAAAAAGTACATAAATGAAAACGAATCAAAAGATCGTAGAGCTGTAGGTGACAAGGGATGGTTAGCCGCAAGTGCCTTCCACCAATAACTGTGGTCGCCGCTGCTGCAGCAATTGGCCACGAGTCCAACAGTACCACCGTATCCACCAGTCAAAAGTCTTCTGTGTGCAAGCTTTTAGCGTTCGAGGCATGGGTGTTCAGTATTGGAAAGGTCTTACGTGTTCGGTAGGCCAGCTCCAGCCGGCTGCCCAACACAGAGGTTCAGCAGCTATCTTGTGAACGCCTTGAAAGTGTCTCAACGCGCATTGACGGTTTCTTGTGTAATTCTGGTATTTCAGACCTACCGCTGAGGGCGCGGTCACCACCGAGGCGCCTACTCGCAGCAGTATACATCTTGAGACTTGAAGTTGTCAGCGCTCAACAAGTTGTCCGCAACGCTCAGCGCTCTCGCTCGCCTCGTCGCCCCGCGAGCAGTCGAAGGGATACGGCGTCCCACGCCGCCGGCAGCTCTCACCACCGAAGTGCCTGCACGCGTGACTCAGTATAATGTTCATTCTTGAAGTTTTCTAAGCTCAGGTTGTCGTCAACGCTCAGCGCTCACCTCGTCGCCCGCCAGCAGCCGCAGGAAAATCGCGTCCCACGCCGCAGGCAGCGTCAGCGCGCAGGAACGCCTGCTCGCAGCAGTATATATATCCACACTTGAAGTTTTCACCGCTCAACAAGCCGTCAGCAACGCTCAGAGTTGTCAGCAACGCTCAGCGCTCTCGCTCGCCTCGTCGCCCCGCGAGCAGCCGCAGAAAGACGGCGCCCCACGCCGCCGGCAGCGCTCACCACCGGGGCGCCTACTCGCAGCAGCATGTATCTTCATGCCATGCTTGAAGTTGTCACCGCGCTCAACAAGCTGTCAGCAACGCTCAGCAACCTCGCGCACCTCGTCGCCCGCGAGCAGCCGCAGAAAGATGGCGTCCCACGCCGCCGGCAGCGCGAGCGCGCAGGGGCGCGAGAGCACGTCCGTGCGCAGGCCGGCGGCGAGGCGCTCCATGGTGACGCTCAGGCGCGCTGCGGAGCGCTGCAGCAGCTCAAACTTCAAGTCTGCTGCGGGGTCGCCGTACATGGCAATGGCCATGTGCATCATCTGAGGGGGGGGGGGGGGGGGGGGTAGGGGGGGGGGCTGTGTGAGTGGCAGCTGACCCTGACCCTAACGCTGATTCATGCCGCTGGTGTGACCCAAACTTCAAGTCCGCTGCGGGGTCGCCGCGATTGCCATGTGCATCATCTGGGGGGAGGGGGGGGGGGGCAATGGGGGGGACAGGGGGGGCTGTGTGCGTGGCAGCTGACCCTAACCCTAGCCCTTACTCTAGCCCTGATGTGACACGAGTTCTACCTCGAATATTTGCAGAGGGCCTGCTTCATGCATGCGCGTTCGTCATGTTCAGCCTAACGCTAACCGCATGGGTTGGGCGTAACTGCGCATTCCCAGTACACGGCATCAGTGACACGTCTGAGCCCAGTACTGCGTCACGGCTAAGCGACTCAACTTTTATTAGAGTTGTCAGCCGACCACCGGCTAAGCCGGTCGGCTTTGGCTAGCCGGTGTAGCTGGTTAGCCGAGCTGATCGATACCCCGGCTTTTTGTCAGCTTTTCTTGAAAAATGCGCAATGCAGCCAAGAGCACGAGCTGCTGGAGTGACTTCAGGCACCCAAGGAAGCGGTTAGGTGCCTTACATATGGCAACGGACCATGCAGCCTCTACAATGCTGCCTATACACGAATCACCGTTTTCTGACTCACGCAACAAACACACCAGCGATGCGCAGAGCTGATGCTGTTGATGTAGTCTGCTGAGCATGGCAGTGCGGAAAGCATTCGTCACACGTACTGCCGCGAAGGCGTAAAGTACAGGCCAAGAACGCAAGCCTAGACCAACTTCAACTCTGAATTGAACCGAGCTGAGTGTGGAACCGTGGCCACCATGGTGCCTGCGCGCTCGTATACGTATGCTCTAGGGTGGCTGCCTGAGCAGCGTCGGTACTGCATCAGCCTTACAGTGTCAGTTGAGTGCCAGTGTCGTGAAAACTGAGGCTCGTAAGGAGCCAAGGAGAGTGAAATGATCAACAACAAAAAAAACGCTGCGGGGCCGACGCCGACACCGTTAAAAGCCGGTCCAATCTCCTAAGCCGGCCAAAAGCCGGTGGAAAGCCGGCTCATATATCAAGCATCGGCTAGCCGGTGTAGCCGAGCCGATCAGGACCCCGTTCACGGAAAAGCCGACAAGAGGCATCGGCTGACAAATCTAACTTTTATGAAAAATTCATCTTCAACATTGAAGTTCACCTGGACCACGCGCCCATGTATCCCCACGATCAGAGAGAGGATACGGATTTGAAGTTTGGTGCATATTCAGGAGTTCAACTGAACAGCGGTGCCGTGCAATCCTCACGATGCGAAGCCGAGACGCACCGCTGCAAAAAATAGAGAAAAAAACCATCTTCAACTTTGAAGTTCACCTGGACCACGCGCCTCGTGTATGCCCATAACCAGAGACAGGATACGGTCGCACTCAAGTTGAAGTTTTCCTGGAACACCACCGCCTCGTCATGCGCAGCCAAGACTACCCCGAAAAGCAGCCAAGACTACCCAACAAAAAATCCATGTTCAACTTTGAAGTTCACCTGGACCACGCGCCCGTGTATGCCCATGATCAGAGACAGGATGCGTCCGCCGCCGCCGCCGCGTTCAACGGCGAGCGACAGGCTCTCCGCGTCCGCCGCAGCAGCGCTCAGGCCCCCGAGCTGCGCCAGCGCGGCCGCGACAACGGCGCCCGGCCGCTGCGGTTGGATCTACAGGCGTATGGCGCGAGAGCACGGAATGAGGGACAATTTGTTCTTATGACTTCTTCTTTATTCATAACCTTTATTGTTAAAATGGTGGTGCAGTAGCGCTCAGGCCCCCGAGCTGCGCCAGCGCGGCCGCGACAACGGCGCCCAGCCGCTGCAGTTGAAGCTGCAGGGACGGCATTTGGTGCGAAATTAGCAGGGGTTATCACGACTCCACCCCCGGAGTCGGCCAACGACTCCGCTCCGACTCCGACTCCGCTCCGGCCGGAGCGGAGTCGGAGTCGTTCGGCATATCTCATTGCTCCGCGGAGTCGGAGTCGGAGTCGTTCGCCGAGCAAGTTGCTGCGGCCGGAGTCGGAGCGGAGTCGTACAGTTGCTCCGGAGCGAAGGGCCCTGACTCCTTTTGTTGAGCACGCGTTGAGCACGCATGCAGCATATTTCGGTGCATGCGGTACAACGCAGTGCTGGGTTGTGGCTCCAAGTGACACAGAGACAGGCAATACCTAGTTTGAGGAGGAGATGGCTGCTAAAAGGCAGGGTCGGAGTCGCACCGGAGTCGTCGCTGACTCCGTTCCGACTCCGCTCCGGCTGGAGCGGAGTCGGAGTCGTTCGGGCCATTGCTTTGCTCCTCGGAGTCGGAGTCGGAGTCCTACAGCGATGGGTGCCAGCTCCCTGGAGCGGAGTCGGAGTCGTAGGCAAATGAGTCACAGCTCCGCGGAGCGGAGTCGGAGTCGTACAGATATTGAGGAGTCGTGATAAACCCTGGAAATTAGGGCCTAATTCGGGGAGGTATATTTACATATAAATTGTTATTTTTGATGACTTCTTATAACACCATAGTGTTGCAGCAGCGCTCAGGCCTGGAGCTGCGCCAGCGCAGCCGCGACAACAGCACCCGGCCGCTGCGGTTGGAGCTGCAGGCGTATGGTGCCAAAGTAGGGAATCATTCGGAGAGGTGGACTTTATACGTGAAGTTTGTTCTTGTCATACAGAACTTAATGACATAGTGAACCGCAGCAGCGCTCAGGCCCCCGAGCTACTCCAGCGCGGCCGCGACAACGGCGCCCGGCCGCTGCGGTTGGAGCTGCAGGGGCGGCAGTTGGTGCTAAATCAGGGACAATTTATTCTGAAAACTACTTGTTTACAAAATATAGTGCCGCAGCAGCGCTTGGCCCCCGAGCTGCGCCAGCGCGGCCGTGACAACAGCGCCCGGCCGTTGCGGTTGAAGCTTTAATACTACAACAAAATAATAAATACGTCCCGCTTTCAATATAGCAAGGAGCCACCAACAAGAAATTTAGCGGCCGCTGAGCACTGGCGCACCTGGTCGACGTCACCCGCCTCGGAAGGGGGTGCGTGAGGCGCGGCAGGCCCTTGCTTGTGTGTAAGTTTAAAACGCCGACGACAATACGCCCTGCTTTGTTGAAACTTCAATCTAAAAACGAAGAGTGGGCTGTTTTGCGCGGCTGTGCGCTGGCGCACCTGGTCGACTCCCCCCGCCTCTGAAGGGAAGTGCGTGAGGTGCGGCAGGCCCTCCACGTCCGGCGCGAGCGTGAGCAGCAGCGAGCCGGGCCGCCCCTCGCCCGTGTCCTTGTACTGCGGCGGGCTCAATCTGCGCCACCAAAGAAGTTACTACGCAAGTTAGTTGGAGTGTTGTGCGACTGTATACATGGCCGCCCCTCGCTCGTGTCCTTGTACTGCGGCGGGCTCGATCTGCGTCACCAAAAAAGTTACTGTTGAAGTTAGCTACTTCTAAATGATTATTTAACATCGTTGTTTCGGCGAAATACACGGCCTGCCCTCGCGTGTGTCCTCGTACTGCGGCTGCGTCGCCAAAGAAGTACTGTTGGAATCAGCTGGAGTATCTTGTTGATCCGACGATGTACACGGCCGGCCCCCTCGCCGGCCGGGGGGTGTTCGGGGGACTACGCAACCGGGAGGTGTTCAGGGAATTACAACGGGCACGCAGTCATGTAGTCTGCTCCCAGAGGCGGCAGGGAAAATACCATTTCCCCCCTTTCCTTCCCCACACAACAAATGCCGATCCATCGTGACCGCAAGAACGCTGCCTGCCGGAATTTATACAAAATAAGCATAAATCAACCCAAATAAAAATAGCGAAACCATGGAATTGGTCCAGTCTAATTTGTTTAATTGGCCGCTCTAGTGCTTCTTGTGCGTCTGTTGTGATGTATCATCTGCGCCACTCCGCCTTGTGGAAACCATAAGCACGCCACGTGGCACACACCTAAACTCTCACCCTGACCCTAACATCCTCTCGAGGTCAGCAATCTAGTGGTCTCTTGGCCATGGCATGTTGAAGCCACACACGTGCCAAACACCTGTCGCTGAAGCTATTGAAGTTGGCTACTTGCACATTTCCCGTGTTCAGTGTGTGAACTTCAAGTAGCAGTCGCTCAATGACTTGAAGGTGTGCTGCTGCCGCAACCATCTGCAAGGTATTGAAGTCGGCTGAATCCGACGAGTTCAGTGTGTGAGCTTCAACTTCAATCTCTACTTCAAGTGGGTGTGCTCCTGCCGCAACCTATATTTGCAAGGTTTGGAAGGCGACCGGACCCGCCCAAGTTCGAGCTTAAACTTCAATACCAATCTTCAAGTGGCAGTCACTCAACGATTGAATGTGTGCTCCTGTCTTAGAAATGTTCAAGGTATTGTGGTCGAGTGAATAAGCCGAGTTCAGTGCGTGAATTTCAGTTGTAACTTCAGCTTCAAGTGGCAGTCACTCACCGATGGAAGATGTGCTCCTGCCGCAATCATGTTCAAGGTACTAGGGTCAGCTGAAAGCATCAATTTCAGTGTGTGAGCTTCAAGTGTCAACCACTCACCGATGGAAGATAGTGCTCCTGCTGCAACCATGTGCAAGATTTTGAAGTCGACTAAATTTGTCAGAGTTCATGCTTCAACTTCAACCTCAACTTCAGGTGACTCACCGATGGAAGGTGTGCTGCAGTCGGTGCAGCGCAACGGCCTTTGCATCCGGATCGCTGTCGAGGTACAGGCCAGAGTTATCCACCATGACGCGCAGAACCTGATTGGGCGTGCACATGATTTGCGCATACGCGAGCGGACGTCTGGCGGTAGTCAGCATCAACAGGGACTGAGAGCCACCATGACAAACAGACTCTGATTGGACGCGCCAACAGTTTGCGCATACGCGCGCGGGCACCTGGTGGCAGTCAGTACTAATATCATTGATTCAATAAGGATCGAGACCCGCCATCGCGCGTAGAATCTGATTGGATGCGTAAATGGTTTGCGCATATGCGCAGGTTTATCAACTGGGAGTGCGAGACCCGTCATGACGTGCAGTACCTGGTTGAGCGTACGCATATTTTGCGCATGCGTGCGCAGGCGCCTGGTGGTAGTATCAACAAGGAGCGCGACCCGCCATGAAGTGTGGAATCAGATTGGGGCAGTCTGCAAAACCTCAAGTTGCGAACTTGCCTCGAGCAGCCCTCATCTCGTCATTGATGTCCCAGCCGCTGCGCGTGTGCAGCTGGCGGCGCGTTCAACGTACAGCAATCATGCAAAAGTTCAGGTCATGGAATCGCCTCGAGGGCGAGCCTCGACTTCCACATACGGCAGTCATGCAAAACTTCAAGTTGTGATTTGCCTCAAGCGCGTACCCTCTTGTCGTCGACGTGCACCCCGCATGTCTATGAAACCCAACGTCGATACTTTGAAGTATACATTCTTGCGACAGTACAAAACTTCAAGTCGTGAACTTGCCTCAAAGCGCGACCCTCGTCTTGTCGTCGAACTGCGGCGCGGCGCCCAGCCGCTGCGCGCATGCAGCTGGCAGCGCCTTCAACATACGGCGGTCATGCAAAACTTCAGGTCCTGGACTCGCCTCGAGGGCCACCCTCAACTTCAACATACATCGCTCATGCAAAACTTCAAGCCGTGACTTGCCTCAAGCGCGACCCCCGTCTCGTCGTCGAACTGCGGCGCGGCGCCCCAGCCGCTGCGCGCATGCAGCTGGCAGCGCCTTCAACATACGGCGGGTACCTCGAGGGCGACCCTCAACTTCAATATACATCGCTCATGCAAAACTTCAAGCTGTGACTCGCCTCAAGCGCGACACTCGTCTCGTCGTCGATCTGCGGCGCGGCGTCCCAGCCGCTGCTGCACGCGTGCAGCTGGCGGCGCCGCTCGCTGATAGCCCACGCCACATTCGTTGCGCGGTGGAAGGACATGAAGAACCTGCAGCGCGCGCATCATGGATCATGAATTTCATGAACAAATCGCCACGATTCATGAATCGTTAATCATGAGTGAGGTTTGCGCAGAGTGCGCGCCATCAGATATCGTGTCGGGGAAGAGAGGACGCGCCTTCGGAGAAAGGATACCCTGCACGAGTGTTATCGGAGTGAATGACTACTTAGTACTTCTAGTAATCTTGGGTGAGTTGAATGCTCAAGTAGTGAAAGGAAACGAAAAACCTGCAGCACGAGCATGGGCTGCTATGAAAACTTCAAGTTCCAAGATACTCGCTGTTGAAGTATTCATTGAGTAACTCTTTTACAGATTTGATCTAGCCCATACCCCAAAGCCCTCATAATATCAACTGCAAACCTAACCTCATGTCTAGAGTGAGCCATGCCAGCTGCTCGCGCGGAGCGAGACAACTGCCGATGAGATGACCTGCAGTTCAAATACAACCAGTGTCATCCACACGCTGCCTTGATCAAGCAACATCAGGAGAACACCAATGGAGACACTAGAGACCGGGGTTTGCCTAGTCACACGCAATCCGTTACACACATTGCAAGGAAAAAGCAAAGTACAATCAAACGACGAATTCCACGTCCCTCTAACAGCATGGCGGCATAAGTGTGTGAGGAACTGAAAGCGCTGGAGCACAATCACGCCCGCGCGCTTCGCTGTAGAGTTGAAGTAGGGGTTAGCCTGGGTGGTGAAGGAGGGTTTGCATGGCGCGCAGTTGGCCAGCTGCGCAGCAGTCAATCGCCACACCGCTCAGCGAATGCGAAATGCGGCTGCGTACCACTGCACATCGCCTGGAAAGACGCGCCGCCCCATTGAGTCACAGATCAATGAATCAGAGTCGCAGGCGAGTCAGGTGTAAAAAAACGCACCCCGCATAGTCCTCCAGGTGCAGCTGCAGCCACGCGAGCAGCATGTACGCGCGCAGCAGCTGCGGCGCCGGCCGCTCGCCGCCGCGGCCGCCGCCTCCACCACCCCCTCCCCCACCGCTCCCCCCGCCGCCGCCGCCGCCGTCGCCGCCGCCGCCGCCGTCGCCGCCGCCGCCGCCGTCGCCGCCGCCGCCGCCGTCGCCGCCGCCACCACTTTCCCCGCCGCCGCCGCCGCCAAAGCCACTGCCGCCGCTGGCGCTTCCTCCGCCGCCGCCGCCGCCGCCGCCGCCGCGGCACAGCTCCAGCGCCGCGAACGCGCAGGCAACGTAGACGTGCACGTCCGCCGCCGCCGCGCCGCAGCGCTGCCGCACGAGCGCGCCCAGCGCGATGCCCGTCCACAGCAGCGCCTCGTCCGCGGCGGCGGCGGCAGCGGCGGCGACGGCGGCGGCGGCGGTGGCACTGGGTGTCATGGCGCGGCTGAGCCCGCGCGCGCCATGCGTGAGGAGGCGCAGGCACGTGCCGTGGAGGTCCTCGTGGAGCGCGGGCATGAGGCCCTGCGAGGGGGGGGGGGTTAGGTGGGTAGCAGCGTGGGGTTGGTGATGATCAGAGGCGGCAGCGCTCAGCGGGCTCGTGCGGGATAGATGGGGTAGGTAGGTAGGTAGGTAGCATTGTGGGTTCTTGGGACAGTGTGTGTGTGTGGGGGGGGGGGGGGGGGGTAGGTAGCAGCGGGGGTTGGTGATGATCGGCGGCGATGATCAGCGGCGACAGCGCTCAACAGGCTCGTGTGGGGTAGGCAGGTAGACAGCAGCGTGGTGTTGGGACAGGGGGGGTGGGTGTGGGGGGGGGGGAGGGGGCGTTCTGCATCATGGCAACGCTCGGGGCGTCGCCATCGCGCGAGAGAGAGCAAGCACGGGAAGCCCTGCGCACAGGTTGTGATGCTGCTGTGTGTCACGCAATCGCTGTGAACCCGCGTGTCGCCCGGTCATTGTGGTGCTCTGCAAGTCGCGCCAAGACGTTACCGCCTTGTTGTTGCTCTGGCGGCGTACACGATTCTTGCAAGTGCATTATCGTAATCTTGAAGTAAGACTCGAAGAAAACTTCATGCGATCGCTGCGAACCCGCGTATCGCCCATCAGTCACTTTGGTGCTCTGCGGATCACGCCAAGACGTCACCGCCTCGTAGTGGCACTGGCGGCGACCACGAAGGCGATGCACGGCGTCTGTCAACGGGCCCCGTGGCACGCCCATGCAAGTCATCTCTGTTGAACACACGGGCTTGGCCCAGTGTTTTGACGGTTTGCAGTGACAGTTACAGCGGTCACGGAACCGATGCTTCACACGCGAGTCTGGTATCAGTGATACAGGCTTCAAGAGACAGCGAGACGTGCCACGCTCATCTCACACGTCAGAGGGACCCGCTGCAAGTGGGCGCGCTCGGCCTCGCGCCCCTGCAGTTCTCTGAAGTTGAAGTTGAACTTTAGCAAACAGCCGCATGCGTGCTGCGCTCGCACCCGTACGCCTGCAGGAACAGCAGCAGGGGAGTTCTCGCAAGGCACAATCGTAAACTTCAAATTGAAGTTGAAGAGACACAGCGTCTGATGTGCCACGGCCACCTCGAGTCATACGCCAGCAGGAACCGCTGCAGGTGGCCGCGCTCCGCCTCGGCCAGCACGTGGAATTCTGCAATTATCTGTCAACTTGCACTAGAAGCGTGCCGGGATTTAATCTCAATTACTTGTCAACCTGAACTGAAACTTGAAGCGTGACGCGTGCCGCTCACCTCGTACGCTAGCAGGAAGCGCTGCAGGTGGCCGCGCTCCACCTCGCCCAGCAGGTGCACTGATTGTAAACTTGAAGTAAAACTTGAAGAGACAGCGTGTGACGTGCCGCACTCACCTCATACGCCAGCAGAAACCGCTGCAGGTGGCCGCGTTCCGCCTCGCCCAGCAGGTGCCCCGCGTGCGGCGACGGGTGGCGCGGGAGCGCTGCCACAGCTGAGCACTGCTGCTGCTGCTCCTCCTCCTCCCCCTCCTGCTTGAAGTTGTAATCTTCTTCAAGTTCGTGGGGCAGGGGCCGCTTGCGGGACGTGGCGGGCCGTGCCGCCACGCGCGCGCCAGCCTTGAACTTGAAGCTTTTGTTTACGCCGCTGCCGGGGGGCATCATGTCAAATATGGTTTTTGGGCCGCGCTTGCGTTGCTGCACGTCGCGAGAGGCAGAGGATTCGATGTGTGCAGGCGTGTGGCACTGCAGGGCTCCAATGCCACGTTAAGTAGTTGAGGTTGCCAGCTTTGGTTGAGCACTGCGGCGACTCTCCGCGTTACTTTGGCAGCACATCTATGACTTGAAATGGTCGTGGACGCGTGCAACCACTGACAAAGGCGTTTGCAAGTATTCAGAGCTCCAAAACGGTTAGCGAAGTAGCGATTTCAGTAGGTTCCCCACATGTATCGATGGAGTTTCAGATCACATAGGTTGACGCCGGATCAGGCCTAATTAACACATTTCAAGTCCGTTTTCGGGAACCGCAGGCAGGCGAGCGCCTCTGACAGAACTTAAACTACCATTTGGATCTTGATGCAGTTGATCAACGAATGAAACTTCAGAGTGGTGTGCGATGATGCTCATCCTCTCCTTTCACGTGTGAGGAGCCGACCGCTCCCGTCTGACTTCAAGGAGGTGCCCTCACTGACGTGACAGGCTGAATCAGTCATGGCGTGTTGGGGTTCGTGTGCACGTGAGAACCAGTGCCATTCGCTGAAAACAGCCACTTACTATCGACGTCACTACAAACACGCTCATCTGCCTGCCTGACAGACAGTCTGAGCAAACGTTGACCAAAAGCATGGAGTTGGATTGACATGAGCAGTACATGTTGTACTTTCGTCGAATGCTTGCCGAGGGCATGAAAAACCTAGCCTGCGCTCAACGCATCATACTGCATGGAATCCGGGCAGCGATGCTGAGCAATGCTGCGGATTCTGAATTGATGCATGCGAGCGTCAGGACGCTCCAGTGCGTGTGGACAATACTTATCTGCTCCTGTTCGCCGCCTTGCAGGCCAGCGGATGGTGCACGACAACATCAAATCACCGGTGCTGATCTCTCTCAACATAGATCTCGGAGTACCCCAGGTTGAATGTCAACATCTCCTGCTGATTCTGAAAGCGACAAGCAGTGGCCTTTATGGTATGGTTGTAAGACACGGCTCGCAATAGCGGATCATCTCCTGGCATTAGTCTGATACAAATGAGATAGTTATGATCCGTTGACTTTCATGGGGGACGGTGTGAGAGTGACTCTTTTTTGGCGGAGAATACTTACCACACTGTAATGGCACTGCATCCCCTTTTCCAGGCACCTGGCACACGGCGTGGTGCCAGAGCAGCGCCGCCGACTGCGGGTGCACCCATCGCACGCAGACCGCAACACCTGCCGCAAAGGCGGCTGGTGCGGATTGAGGTCCATCACTAGCGTGACCCTGTGTGCGTCGGCCTTTTTTTGCCACGTCCTCGTTGCACCAGCTCCTCCTAAATGTCCCTCAGCAGCGCACAGCTTCCCCTCCTCCCCACCCTCAGCAGCACACGGTTCCCCCCTCCTTCCCACCGTCAGCAGCAGCAGATCCCTAGCAGGCTCCCTCTGCCAACACGTCAATTTGTTGATGGGATAGATACATGCGAGGCTGGAGCTCCACCTTGCAGCTCTCCGGATGAAAGTTGATCAAGCTTGGCAAAGCGAGGCAAGCTCAGCGGCGTCACCGCGCCAACGCTAAGATGCCCTCCGACACAAACGTACAAGGTGCAGAGATGCCACTGCCACCGCGGAATTCACCAGCCAGAAAGTTCAAATCTGCAGACTCGCCGATCTTTAAATTTTGACCTACTTACGACGACGTCGTCGTAGGGTTTGTGCACGTCCACACACATTCGTAGTCTTGAACTGCACGCCACAATGTACTGTGCAGCTGACCATGTGGTGAGCTTGCCGCACCACTTCCACCATGCATCATCATGATGGTTCACCATGCTCGCATCACACATTTTAGAAAGCACTTTTTATAAAGTAAGTATCATACACCCAGGGCAGGCCGGGGTGCCTGATATGTTTCAACATGTCATGTTCAGCACTCTAGTCCGCGTAATGCGCTCCAACAGCACGCAGTACTGCAGACATGTCCATGCACTTTAAAGGCGAAGCTATGTCCACAGGTGTGCCAGCTGTGGCCCGGTATGTAGCCACCAAATGGTGGTAATTAACGCGTAAGTAACGCTTTGTACGTATGGACTTGTATTTATAAAGGCCCAAGGGAGGCCGGGTTGCCTATGCAATCGAAAAGCTTGCGTCAACGCAGCAGCCTAGTCTGCGCTGTGCCCTAGGAGTTTGGATACCGGCGCCGCAACACAGCCCAGCATTCGCGCTCCAACGCTTTGTACTGTCGGCTATGCAACCAGATATTACACGGACTGCACCGGTGCAAAGGCAGAAGCCAGCCAACCGACTCAACGACTCACGAACCTGAAAGTTAGCTGTTGAATGAGCTCTTCCACTGGCACCAGCACGCCCATCCGCATTCACTTCAAGCTTGTGTCGGCCAAGAGAAGGGGGGCACACGACATCCAGGGGGTATCGCACATGTTGCAGGCGTAAGCGTAAACACATCTGATGTTAAGGGAGATGACAGTAATAGGTTACAGGGTGGAACATTGCCATAGTTGCAAGTGGTGCCGATGGCTACATGAGACGTGTTGAGTGAGAGGATGCAGGCATCACTTGCAGCGCTCTCCAGGACCCTGCATGCACTGGGTCTCCGCTTGGCGCAGGATCACGATCCTTGCATCATAATACCACGTGCACAGTGCCGCAATATACCACAATGCAGGCTGCAGCCTGTTTGTTAACCTCAAGTAGGTTGTACTTGCGTTCACATTGAAATCATACATCCCACGGCATTATTGCAGGACAGCCAGAGCATAGAATGTGCATACAACATTTGTTGAAGGAAAAAACAAAAGATATTGTGAGTTTCTGTCGGATATATTGCACGTGCAGCACGCGATGATGGCACTAGATACGCTGGATGCTGTCACCTCCCACAGCGCGTACAGCCGCACAATCCATTCAAATATCAATACTAAAAGCTTGCACACAAAGTCGTTTTGACTGGTGGATACGGTGGTACTGTTTGACTCGTGGCCAATTGCTGCAGCAGCGGCGACCACGGTTATTGGTGGAAGGCACTCGCGGCTAACCATCCTTTGTACCTTGAGCTCTACGATCTTTTGATTCGTTTTCATCAATGTATGGCAGCAAAGTGGTCTGATGATATCCACAATGTGATGGCTAACTCCTACACCGTTGCGCCTCTCAGTTGGGGCTGCTGACAGGACAGAAGTGCCATCACTGTGTTCTACTTCAAGCTTAGGCTACGCATACACGACTTACTGCCGCTCTGCGCCTGTGTGTGTTCAAGTTGCGAAAGCGGCGTTGCCCAGTTCGGCGAGCGTCAACATCCAGCGGCATTATCACACTTTGCACAAGCTGGCAATGGCCATCAGGCATCCCAATTTCATTTGTAGGCAACACATCGACCATTGCTGGCAGTGCCCTCTGTATCACTGAGAGCAATGTAGAGCTCCATCGCGAAAAAGGCCACTGTGAAGGAGCATCACCGGCTGCAGATTGCACTGCTTTGCAGTATAGCCCTGCGCTGCAGCGTACTGCCGCAGTGTGCGCAGCACCACTTTGCGCGTGTTCATGGGTGATCAGGTGCTGACACTGCCGGTGCGATCATGACGCGGTGGAGCTCTGGGCCGTGCGCAATGCGTTCAAGGTCGGTGCTAGCAAGGGTTGGCGTACACACACCAATGTTTCGCCTGCCTGGCGACCGCGCCTGTGTGCTGATGATGCAGCGCACAGACAACTGCATGCACAAATATAACTAATTCGCCATCACAGAGCACCAGCAGCAGGCCACCAAGCTTGCGGGCGGCGGATCTCTACGGCCGTTTGTGTTCACTTGCGGCCGCACGCTCAAACACCGACCAGCAGCATGTAGCATACACACATGTGTGGTCATGAAATGCACAGGCTCTCACAACTGCAGCCAACATACACCCCCAGTTGCAGGGCTCTGCTGTGCACGCGTAAAGGAAGAAGATTGCGCCGCTGTCAGCTGGGTGCGTTCCCAAACTACGCAGCCCTCCGATGTGTCAAGCTGTGCGAACTCACAGCAACAGTGATGCACGACAGCGAGCGCGATGCGTCGTGCACAGGCTGTGTGCAGCTGCATCGCGCGTGCTGGAAACAACGAGAAGCTCAGGATCAATACCAGTGCACGTTTGCCATACCATTTCCGCAGGAAGTCACCTGCAGCCTGGCAAGGGGGCTGCCCATACTTTCTGTTCTCTCGTGCATGGCCGCGACCTCTGCAACGCAAGAGGAGGACGAACAGATGACGGAAATGGGTAAGCAAGGGCGTCGCGTGGTGTGGTGAACCAGCACAGGCGCACTGCATCTCCTCATTCAAGCCGCAGAGTTTACCTCAGTGAGAATCAGACGGTAATTCCAATTGATTGCATTAATCACAGGAGTGCACAGCACAGCCACACATTTGCTCGGACTACTGCACACCACCGGTCTCACCTCATGATAGCTGCATGCAGCACAGGGGCTGCACTGACTGTTATCGTCGCGGAGATCGCAGCAACAAGGATCCCTGTGGCGCACAGGGCCCCGCCAGAGTTGTCAGCTCAAGCGTGTGTGCCCGAGCACAGAATCCTCGCTCCCTCCATGAGGCCAACATGGTGACGATCCCGAGTGGACGAGGGCCCACAGCGGCGACACACGGCCACCGCGTGTGCAGGGCTGTGGTGGTCGCTGCATGCCCTGTGGGTGTGAGCTAGATTTCACAAGAGAGAATTTGGGGAGTTGAATTTGATGTTGAACTTCTGGTATCGAGCGAGCCTCCACGTGCACCGAGCCCCATACAGACCTTCATCAGCTCATCATGGTGGCTGAAAGCGGCGGAGAACTCAGCGGTGGAGGTGTGCGCAAAGCGGCGCAGGAGCAGGACAGCGAGCACGGGCAGCATTATGCGAAGCAGCGTTGGCTCATGACTCAGCTGTACTGCGTAGCTGTCCTTGAGATCATGAGTCTGTCGACGCTGCTTCCCAGCTTCAGAGACCTGTTTGCCTCCTATGGCATGGATCTGGTGCAGCAGGGATACGTTGGCTCTGCCTCGGCGCTGTCTGCCTTCGTCATGAGCCCGATTCTGGGGAGGGCCAGCGATTCGTATGGAAGGGTGAGTCTGTAGCTGCAACAGTGATGGTGCTATGACCTCTTGTATTAGAAATCGGGTCTGCTTTGAGGCCGCATAGCACTCTCAACGCTGCGTGCCAACAAGTGCAGCCAACGCTACAGTGCTGCCACCTGGCGAACTAACTTCATAAATTCCGTGACGGATTCAATTGAATCTGGCTGTAGTAGCAGCATCTGAAAGCAGTTGCAACTGCATGTTGCAGATTGCAGCCTGAGGCCGTGGTGGTCCTTGCAGCGTGTAGCTTCAACCACAGCTAAATCAATGATCGGAGTAGTAGTTCAACTTCAACTACATTCACTGTTGGTTGTTGCGGGAGCGCGCCATAGTGACTGCAGCTTGCAGTTGCCGCAACCTGTGCTTAGGCTTGCAACCAGCTTCAATGCCTTGAGGTTTTGCCAAGAGCTACTCCTCACGCTAGATGCGCACCAACAAGTAATGACGAAGCTGCAGCACCATGATGGATCTGCCAGGGCTATGATTTTTTGCTCAAAAGTTTTAGAAGATCATGATGCGCTTAAAAGACGGCTCAAAAGTTCCAGAAGATTTTGATGCGCACACAGCATTGGAGCCAGCAGCATTACAGCTGGTTTGCTAGAACAGGTAGACGACAAGCAGGATGCATGCACAGCTGCAGAATCAGCAGCAGCTTAATCAACACCCTACGGCTACAGACACGCATAGGCTAGCGCGCACTCTTGCACTGCCTTTGTTGACACTTTGATGCCCACACTATTGGCCTACGAGTCTCCTTCACTGTCAAACGACATGGGGGACTGCAAAATGTCACAAAGGGGAGCGTGCTGGCAGGTGCAGCCGTTTCGTGTTTGTAACCGCAACACGACCCTGCAGACATGGATGTGCCAACACAGCAGAGCCAGGGCCTCGCAGAGACAGACAGGGCTTCGTAGCATACGCCAACGTCCTGCAGCATACATACTCATAAGTAGAGATTGAGCCGCCAAATCGGAGGCACCGCCATCACTTTTTTAAATGTGCTGACAAGCTGCGGCCAGAGGCAGCCTACGGTACATTCAGTACTCTGCAAGCGATAGCGCCGGTTTAGAGTTAGGGCTAGGAGCGAGGTTTAGGATAAAGTTGAAGTAAGGTCTAGGACTAGGGTTAGGGTGAGGGCAAAAGGCTTATCAGCTTTCCACGCCAACGGGTTGTTTGTGCGTGCAAACAGCAGTGCCGAGCAATCAGTGTGGCAGCGTCGAGCATGCAGGTGACGCTCCTCAAGCTGGCATCAGCGCTCAGAACTCCAACTGTTCCGCATGCTGAGCATCACCATGGCATTGCTCCCTTGCACGTGACGCTCCTCAAGTTGCCAACCAGTCAGCGCACTACAGGCTCTGCTGCTGAGCATCAGCATGGTCTTGCTCTCTGTAGCTGCGACGCTCCTCAAGCTGCCATCGCAGCAGCACTGTACACACGATTCCATACGCCCAGCATGCGGATAATGCTCCTCAAGCTGCCAGCAGCGCTCAGCATGGAATCATTCCGCTTGCTGAGCATCACCTCGGCTTTGCTGGCCGCAGTTGACGCTCCCGAAATTGCCATCTGCGCAGCAGTACCGATGATCACGCGTGCTAACGAGCATCAGCAGGGTCCTGTCCCCTGCTGCAGGTGACTCTCCTCAAGTTATGGGAACGAACTAAAAGATTGTAGAGCGGTAGGCGACAGAGTGTGTTAGCCGTAAATGCCTTCCACCAATAATCTGTGGTCATCCTGCACGCTGAGCATCACCACGGCTTTGCTGGCCGCAGGTGACGCTCCTGACACTGCCATTGGCGCAGCACCGATCTTCACGGGTGCCCTGCTGCACACGACGCTCCACAACTCATGGAAACGAATCAAAAGATCGTAGAGCTGTAGGCGACAAGGTGCTGTTAACCTTCAAATTGAATGCCTTCCACCAATAACGTGGTCATGCTGAGCATCGCCACGGCTTTGCTGGCCGCAGGTGACGCTCCTCAAACTGTCGGCGGCGGGCAGCATTTTGGGTGCGGCGGGGACCCTGCTGGCTCCCAACAAGTGGGCGTTCATCCTGGCCAGGGTGCTGCCTGGAATGTTCAGGTGGGGGTGACACACCACAAGTTGAAGTTTATTTTGATTGTCGCAAAGCAGTTCTGATCAGAGGGCGATTTCGCAGACTGGGCCGCCGTCTATTAGGCTTGAAGTTTGAGGTCATCTCTGTCTGAACTCTGCTGGTGGTGATAGTGCGGGCTCATGCGTGTACATCTCGTGTATTCGCCTTTGGCGTTTGGTAGGCGTGCAAATGCCCTTCTCCAGGGCTTTCTGTGCTCTGATTTGTTGACAGGTTTCAGGTGCACGCTGCCAGTTGCTCATATCTTGTATGGCTCGTTGAAAAGGGCAGTTTGAACGGGTGAATTTTGCAAACACTGAAGGTCATGATAACAATACATTACTTCAAGTACGCTGTTCATGTACATGAAAGTCACAACAGGGGTAGATATGCATGCATGTATGTGCGCATGTTTGCCAGGTGCGCACTGCCGGTCATCAACCTGTGCCTCATCAACACCTGCGCGGGCCCCGCCATTGCGTGCAACCCGTCCATCATGAGTTTCCCAAACACTGAAGGTCATCACAATGAATAAAAACTTCAAAAACGCCGTTCATTTACGGTTGTGTTTTCTTGCCAGGTGCACGCTGCCGGTCATTAGCGCGTTCATCATCAACACCAGCGCGGGCCCCGCCATTGCGCGCAACCAGTCCATCACGAGTCTCCCAAACACTGAAGGTCATCATAATTACAACGTACTTCTTCAAGTACACTGTTTACTACATCAAATTCAACACAGGGTATGTATGTCTGTGTCTTTTTTGCCAGGTGCACGCTGCCGGTCATCAGCGCGTACATCATCGACTTCAGCTCGGGTCCGCCATTCTCTCTCTTCGCCAAAGGCCTGACACCCTAGTGCGTCAAGTCGAATGAGCGTGCATGTCATCTATGGCGCTGACCAAGCGGTGATCGCATCATCGTGCGCTCACAATTCAGCCACATGGTATGCATGTATGATTACCAGGTGCACGCTGCCGGTCATCAGCGCGTACATCATCGACTTCAGCTCCGGCCCCGCCATCGCGCGCAACCAGTCCATCATAGGGTCCTCCGCGGGCATAGGGTTCGTCCTGGGGCCCGCAATTGGTGCAGCAGCGCTCGGCTGGGGCCCGGCAGTTGCCGTCAAACTGTCACTCGTTTTCAGGTGCGTTTGACGTGAACCAACGCTTGTTCAGACACGTTGCGTGTTCAGGCACATAGCTCATGAATTCCGCTGCTACACGCGAGCGACAGATTTCAGCACGTGTAAAGCTCTATGAAGCGGCGCAGTGGTGTAGCATAGGAGCGACGTTGCAGGCACCGCGCACGTACTGCCATTTTTGTTGCACACTCCGCCGCGTCAGCGTGAGATCCCTGCCTTAACTGCCGCCGAGCTGTAGTTGTGCATCGCTGTACTCATCATCTGTGTGTTAACCACGGGTGCTTGAAGTCACTTTCCGACACAGCACTGCTCCAGGCTCACTTGCGGTTTCACCAGCGCTGCTATTCATCCTCAGCTTTAACGGCGCGCATGACCTACTTGCACCGCATCCGACACCGACAACCTGACACTCCCTGCTGACGTTTTCATCGTTTTTTGTCGTTGGACAGCGTGCTGTCTATGATAGTGCTGCTGTTCCTGGACGAGCCCCCCCATCCCAAGGAGGGAGAGTCACAGGTGAGAACGCTCCCGCGTTCTCGGCACAAAGTAACTTGCATAGCGTCTTTGCATAGCGTCTTTGAGTCTCTGACGTTGCAACTGTACCCATTTCTTACCTGTGCAAGCCCTGCTGCCTCCTCAGAATTTGCGCCAGTTTGTTGTCCAGAGTTGCATTCGAGCTACTGTTGTGTGGGCTGATAACCTCGGGCTAGCGTACAAGGCGCGCGCCTGCCGATTCTGTTGCTGTTGCAATGGCAGACTCGGCTTTGTTTTGTGGGCAAAAACACTGCCTGCCGCTGGTGGCTGACCATTGTTTGATGTCGACATCAAACAATGACCATTGTTTGATGTCGACATCAAACAATTACATGCGGGAGCGTACCTTGGTGGTTGAGCGTTGCTGCATGGCTGAGCGTTGCTTCACAACTGAGCGTTGCTTCATGGCCAAGCGTCGCTGCATGACTTGACGTTGCTTGACGTTGCTTGAATGGCTAAAACAGTGCTTCATTGCTGAGCGTTGCTTCAACGGCTGAGCGTTGCTTCATGGCTGAGCGTTGCTGCACTGCTGAGCGTTGCTGCACTGCTGAGCGTTGCTTTATCGCTGAGCATTGCTTCACGCCTGAGCGTTGCTTCATGTTGAGCATCAGTTCATTGCGGAACACTGCCAGATGGCGGAGCGTTGCTTCCTGGTTGAACGTTGCTTCATCGATGAGCGTTGCTTCATGGCTGAGCGTTGATTCGTCGCTGACCGCTGCTTCATTGCTGAGCGTTGTTTCAGGCTGAATGTTGCTTCATGGCTGAGCGTTGCTGCATTGCTGAGCGTTGCTTTATTGCTGAGCGTCACTGCATGCCTGAACATCGCTGCATGCCTGAGCGCTGCTACATGGCTGAGCGTCACTTCATTGCGGAACCCCTGCCTGATGGCTGAACGTTACTTCATGCCGAGCGTCACTTTATCGCTGAGCGTCACTTCATTGCGGAGCACTGCCTGATAGCTGAGCGTTGCTGCCTGGCCTGCGCAGCGACCGGCGCAGGCGACGCCAGCCAATGGGCCTTCACTGCAACTCCAAGGGACGCATAGTACACCCTTTGCTGCTGCGAGGGAGCTGTCTGCAGCGAATGGGGCACCGAGCACCAATGGCACGTCACCGAAAGCGCAGGAGGAATTGCAACCGAAGGGGGCGGCAAGTGGGGCTGCGGGGGGAAAAGGGGGGTCCGCGATGGACCTGTTCAGGGGGGAGGGGGGTTGGTTTGTGGCTTTCCACCTGCACAACCGCTTTGTGTTCATGGCCGCGGAGTCGTCCTTGTACCAAAGGTGAGAGTTCATTGGAGTACATTTCATGTCCGCTTCAAAGTACACTTTGAAGTTGGCGTGTTGAGGTGTAAGGCTGTCTTTCATGGGAACCGCTGTCTTGCATGGGGACCGCAAGTGCCATTCAAAACGGATTGGTATCAGAGATGAGAGTTTATTTGAGTACATGTCAGAGCATGCTCTCTCGTCCTTGCACCAAAGGCCAGAGTTCATTGGAGTACATTTCAGAGCACGCTCACGTCCTCGGTTGCAAAGGTGTGAGTATATGTGAGAGTGCATCTTAGAGCACGCTCTGAAATGTGCATGTTGAAGTATCAATCTATGAGTGCACATGTTGAAGTATCAGCGCATGTATACTTCAAAGTGTATCATGCCCGTACTTGTCAGTCATGGACACGCTCTGCAGTAGACCATAAACTTGCGCAGTATTATTGAACAGATGTGGAATTCCACCTATATAACCTCTGTACATCAGAAGCGACCTTGTATAGGAGGTGAGCAGGTCTTGATTGCATTCCATGTACATTAAATTGTGAACTGTGCTTCGTTGCACTTTAAGCACTGTCACTCAAGTTCGTGCTTTGTACTTTATGTATACTTCACGTACTTGTCAATACTTTAAGGCATGTGTATGGGTACCTGGCAGCTAACGGTATGCTGCACGACTTTGTGTTGCCTGTGTGCCTCTTGCAAGGGTTGAGGTTAGGGTAAGGTTCAGCCTGGGCTTCTAACGTCCACTGCCAATACCCACGACCGCATCTTACGATTTCTACATACACGTGTCTTCTGTTTGTTGGTGATCACTTCCCAGTCACTTTTTCATTTCCACAGGCCTTTTGTTTGTTTTCTGTGCTCACAGAATGCAAGCGCCCAGCACAGGGCACACAGTGAGGGCTGGGGTGACAGTGCACAAATTTGCAACAACATCAATGCACAACTCCAAACATCACCGCACAAAGTGATAGCAACTCCAACTGCACGACGTTTCCCGTTTTTTGGTGTGCTGCGCAGCTTGCAAGTGTTCAGCACGGGGCGGTTAGGGCTCAGCAGACCCCAGGCGGGGCTGCTCATCTCTTATATTGGCCTCACGGGGGCGCTGGCCCAGGCTTTCATCGTCACGCGATGTGAGTTCAACTCCGGTGATGTAACTTCAACCTGAGTGTTGGTTACAAACTTCAACACTGATGTCAGCAAGTCACCTCGTACATTCGCCTCCCGGGGGCGCTGGCGCAGGCTTTCATTGTCATGCGATGTACGCTCAACTTTGGTGATGCAACTTGACCTGAATGTTAGGGTTCCGATTTCATTATGGTAGAAGTAAGTCAGCCCTGGCGCAGGTCTTGATGGTCACACGATGTGAGTGCAGCTCCAGTAATGTACTTCAACAAGATTCCGTCTAAAGCTTCAACCTGATGTCAGTAATTTATGTAGTCTTACCGTTCTGGCGCGCAGGGCTTCCTTGAGAATCTGCTGATGTATTCTGAGTCTAATGTTCTCAAACCGGCTATGTGACCTCAACTGAAGTGTATCGCTTCATCTTTACCTTCAATATTACGTAACAGTCATGAAAGCATGCAGCGTCCCTCATAATCAGCCTCACGCGGGCCTTCATCGCGCGTTGTGAGTTCAATCCTGCACTGTAAGCCCCTTGACTTGTGTACTCGAACAACTGGTGCAACAACTGATTTAAGGAACCGAAAACCTTGCATGCATTTATAAAGTTCATGCTGTGCTCAGCTTATCAGACGCATGCCCCCTCTTTGTTGCACCATCCGCATGGCAATATGACAATACCCCCTGGGAGCTTGCCTCCCGTACACACCACGTGATGTGTGTTTTCTGCGCAGCTGACCTCACTCATCAGGCGGCGTGTTGCAGATGTAGGCAAAGCGCCAGAAGCGATGAGTACGAATCCGCCAGTGCACAGCTTGAGCTCACCTGGCGCTTGCCCCCTTTCCGTCACATCTTCAAGGCACTAGGATGGCTCATTTTGCGCGCTTGCATCCGATCGTCACACGAGGGTCAGGGTTAGGGTTACCCACCCAACGCTTGTTGACTACGCGTCTGCTGCTTGTTCTTCCGCGCGCGCGTCTGTCTCAGACGTGAGCAAGGCGCCGGAGATGATGGGTACCTGGCCCTGGCGATGTCAGACGCGCCAGCCCGTGCCCAGCTGAAGCTCACCCGGCGCATGCCCCTTTCTGTCACACCTGTGCGCGGCACTACTTAGATTTGCTCGGTTGGGCGCTCGTATCCCCTTGACATGCTCCGCACGACGTTCGTGTACCACGCGTCTGACGCTTGTTTTCCTCGTGTGATACTGTCTCAGATGTGAGCAAAGCGCCGGAAATGACGGGCATGGCCCTGGCGCTAGCGGGGTCGCTGCTGGGCTACCTGTCGTGGTCCGTCACCGGCGGCGTGAGGATGCTGCTGTGCGTGCTGGCGGTGCTGACGCTGTCCAGCAATGCCTTTCTGGCACTCAACAAAGCCAGGTGCGTGCTGCGTGGAGTTGGCACGTCTATCATATCAAAATACATGAGCAATGCTTTCCTGGCTCGTTTTAGCCCCCAGGTGCCTTTGTTACGCGAGCGCGGTCGTCAGCGAACTAGGTAGGGTGATGTCGCTGGCGGTGCTGACGCTGTCCAGCAATGCCTTCCTGGCACTCAACAAAGCCAGGTACGTGCATGTCAGCGCAAGAGTTGGCTTGTCAACGTTATCTTATAAATAGTATCATACTATCAATTTATAATATACATCTTTCGTCAAAAGGCTTTTGAGATTTGTTTTCCTGGCGCTTGACAGCCCCCACGTGCCTGTGGTACGTGAGCATGTTAGTCAGCGAACGAGGGGGGTGTCGCTGGCGGTGCTGACTCTGTTGAGCAATGCCTCTCTGGCGCTGAGTAACGCCTGCAACTCCTGCTGCCGCAGTACCGCTCACTCCAGTCACACCCTCAACACCTTCTGCTGCAGAACATCGTGACGTCCCCCCCCCTCCGCACTTGCTTGCCAATCCCAACTTCCCCCTACACCTCACTGCCCGCTCCCCCTGCCAATTTCACCCCCCTCCCTCCCCCTGCTTGTCCTAATCACCTCACCCCTCACCTCCCTCTGCCGCAGCGTACCGTTCACTCCCTTCCAATCCTCATCCCTTTCTGCTGCCCACGTACTGCCAAACCTAACCTGGTCCTGCACTGCGTGCCAACTTCAACTTTAGTCCACAGCTTCAACCCCTTGCCTGCCCACCCTTCTCACCACTGCCCCCAAACTCTCCCTGTCGCAGCGTTTTGTGCCGCGAACTTTCAGTCTTCGCCCCTATCCCCTGCTGCTGGCAACTCCTCGCTTACCCACAACTACGCTTGCAACCGCCTCTGCAGCACCGCATGGTGCTGTGCACTGCTTGCCGATTTCAACTTCCCCCTACATGTACCCCACCGGCCGCTCTCGGCCACATTCAACCGCCTCCCTTGCTGCCACATCGTCACTCACCCCAATCACACCCTCAATCGCTGCTGCGCAAATCTGCTGCAGCGCATCGGGCCGCGCGTCCCGCGCCGCATGCCAATTTCACCCCCCCCCCTACATGCACCTCACTGCCCCCGCCCCCTGCCAACTTAAACCCCCTCCCTCCCTGCCCATTCTCATCACCACTACCCCCAAACTCTCCCTCCTGCCGCAGCGTATCGCGCCGCGCGCCGCACTCCCTGGCGGGCACAGCGATGGGGGTCCTAGCGGGGGTGGACACATTCGCGCGCGCGTGCGGGGGACCGGTGGGGGGTCACATCTACCTGGCCAGGGGACCCGCTGCGCTCGCCTTCTCGTGTGCAGGAATGTGCAGCTATATTGTCGTGCTGATCGGCACCGCGGCGGCGCGGCGGCGGCAGCAGCAGCAGCAGCGGCCGAAGGCGGAATGAGGGGGGGGCAGGGGCTGAGGTTCTGTGCCCCCCAGGTGTCGCGCTGCTTCTTCCTTCGCAAACTAGCTAATTTGTTCGCTGGCGACCGGTCCGCACAGCACTTCCGAGGTTCATGTGTATACTTCAAGCGTGCAACTGATTGATGTGAGTGCGTGCCCATGTCGCCAGCACACTTCTGTCTCAGTAAAGAGTACGCTAATGAGAACAGCACACACATTGGAAGGCCTCGATATCCAGTGCACAATGGAAGAAATAATGTTGAGTCATCATCTGCCATCAACCCTGTTGCCACTGCATATGCCCTGCTGCTGTAAATCACATTCATCATACGTCTCCAAGCAAGCTCTTTGTATGCTGTGACGTATGCTGTGACGGGCGAATTTACATCAAGACCCAAGCTCAATGCTTTGGTTGGCAAACCGAAAACATGACAGAAGTTACAAATGATAAATGATAAAAGTTGTGCACTGTGGCTGGCAATGCGCACGTGCGCGATGGCCGCAGCCCCCCCCCCCCCCCCCCTCCCTCCCCCATTTCCCTGCCCCCCTGCCCCCCATTGGCGCCCCCAACCCCCACAATCCCAGGCTGTGGGTGCAGGCAAAATGGCTGCTCTAGTGGGACAGCCAGATGGCATTGCACGGCCTAGCTAGAGCACAGCGGATGCTAGCCAGACAAGACTGCAATGCGCGCACGCGGTGCACTCTGTGCGTAGAGAGCGCTGCCGCACCTCATCGATACGCACAAAGGGGAGTTGACCAAGGGGCCAGATAGGGTACTTTGAGGGGGGGGGGGGAGGGGGGGGAGAGGGGAAAGGGGGATTAGCGTACTGCCCCCCCTCGACCATGCCAGCGTCCCCCCCTGGCGGCTTCATCGTCCACTGACCCAACGCTTCCGCACTAAGTAGCTACTTGTAGACGCTATTTTCCGAGCATCGACAGCATCACCGCCATGACGGTCCACATGCGGTTCTCCGCTTCCGGGAACACGACGGAACGGTCCGAGTAGAAAACCTCGTCGTCAACCTCCTCCTTGTGACGCGGCAGGCAGTGCATGAAGACGGCTTCCGGAAGCGCCTTGGACATGAGAGACGTGGTGACCTGCGTGTTCAAAGCGACGATATAGGGGGATGAAATCACAAATTGGAAGTAGTTTATGACCGTCGCGATTGAAATTGGCGCATGAAATCGACCAACACACTGTAGTGAGACATTCGAGGCATCTGCAGTGCATGAAGACGGCTTCCGGAAGCGCCCTGGACATGAGGGATGCGGTGACCTGCATGTTGAAACAATGATATAGGGGGAAGACATTACACATTGGGAGTAGTGATGTAAATAGGAGAGGATCGTCATGGTTGTAATCGAAAATCCTGTGTTTGTTGGGTAGGGACCAGTAATTGTGAGGCATGAATGTGATGTACACACCAGAGTGACGCATTGAAGACATCTGCAGTGCATGAAAACAGCTTCCGCGCGGTAGTGCCTTGGACACGAGGGACATGGTGGCCTGGGCCCACAAAACCAGTGAATGACCAAGGGGAAATTCAACACAACATCATGAGTGGATTTACACACGAGAGATCAGGGCTGGTGGCGCAGGTATCCTCTGACACCCTGAAATGGAACGGTCAAAGCATTCGCAGTGCATGCAGACAGCGGCCGGTGGGTCGAGCAACCCGGGACCTACATTAGCCTGCAATGCGATGGACAGAGCCGCGAGCCGTGGGTTATGATCCTGAAAGCCAGGCTGATGCATGGTATTGTAACATTCAATTGTTCAGTCTGCGGAGTACAAGTCAAGCATGAGATAGAGGCTACCGATTGTTGCACAGGCATGCAGTAGACATTTTGACTTACATACTGCATATTGCCA